>JAKUHH010000026.1:238570-304267 GCA_022701365.1 Mycocentrospora acerina
CCCCCCCCCCCCGCAAAACTTTCAGCCCAGCATCCAAAACCGTCCTCGCACGCTGCAGGACTTGCACATGACAACCTCCCCCAAGGCCCTCACCCCAGACGCTGCACTGACATGTGAAATGTCGCAAAACCCCGTCGCATGTGAAAGTTTTCTGGGGTCGGACATGGGATGATCGGTGCATGACGCGCCCCACAAACGTACTAGGCCGCAAGGGGAGAATGCCTCGGTGAATGGCTAGTGCCAGATGACCTCTGCTGCGGGTAGCAAGTGAGACTGTTCTTTCTCCTTCTTCTTCTCCTTCCTCCTCCTCCCTTTATAAGCAGCTTTTGCACGCTTGCTCTCACACCGGCATTCACTTTGAACGAGCTTTTTTCTTGTTTTTTTTGGTTTAAACATCTCGTGAGACAGGCATCAATCAAAATGGCTAACCAGGCTCCTAACAAAGGTACGTGGAATGAATGGATAGATGGATGGATGGATGGATGAGATTCTGCGGGGAGTTGCTGTGGCGGATGGGGAGGGAGGGAGAACTAGACTATGTGTACTCGTGGGATTCATGTGCTGATGAGTGAGCAGTTCAAGAGCGCCTTACACAGGTGGCAGACCACATCAGCGGCTCTGTGACCAGCAAGACTGGCAGGCAGGGCTTGTTGGAGAAGCATCCTGACGATGTGAGTGTTTTTTTTTTGTTATTTCCAACCGTCCACGTAGAGCATACTGTAGTCTTTACACTGTCTTGATGTGAAGATGCTGCAGTCTCTTCATTTTCAAGGCGTCTACATCAACATGCTGTAGTCGCTTTCATGTCACGACGTCAACATCCTCCAGTCTTCATCTTCAAGACCTCAACATCAACATGCAGCTAACACCCCCCGCTAGATTGTCGTCACATGCGCCCTCCGCACTGCCATCACAAAGGGCGGCAAGGGTGGCTTCAAGGACACACACCCGGCTGATCTCCTCACCGGCGCCTTCAAGGCCCTCATCGAGCGCTCGGGCATCGACCCATCGCTCGTCGAGGACATCGCCGTCGGCACCGTCCTCGCCCCCGGCGGTGGCGCGACCGAGTTCCGCGCTGCCGCCCTCGCCGCCGGCTTCCCCGTCACCGCTGCCGTCAAGGGCCTCAACCGCCAATGCTCCAGCGGCCTCCAGGCCTGCGTCGACATCGCCAATGCCATCCGAAGCGGCATGATTGAGATTGGCATCGGCGCTGGCGCCGAGAGCATGAGCACACAGTACGGCCCCAACGCCGTGACCGAGTTCAGCGAAGCCCTCGACGCCCACACCGAAGCCGCAAACTGCAAAGTCAGCATGGGCGTGCTTTCCGAAGCCATGGCCACGGACAAGGGCATCACCCGCGCTGTCCAGGACGCCTTTGCCGCAAAGTCGTTCCAAAAGGCCGTCGACGCCCAAAAGCAAGGCCTCTTCAACGAGGAAATCGCTCCCCTCACCGTAAAGTGGACAGACCCCAAGACGGACGAGACTAAAACTATTACCGTCTCCCGCGATGACGGCGTCCGCGAGGGCATCACTGCCGAGTCCCTCGCCAAGATCCGCCCTGCCTTTAGCAAAACCGGCTCCATCCACGCCGGCAACGCATCCCAAATCTCCGACGGCGCCGCCGCCGTCCTCCTCATGAAGCGTTCCACCGCCCAGCGCCTCGGTCAGAAAATCATTGGCAAGTACGTCCAAGCCTCGATTGTCGGCGTGCCCCCGCTTCTCATGGGCGTCGGCCCCGCGGCCGCCATCCCCGTTGTCCTCCAGAAGACGGGCCTCAACAAGGACGACGTCGACATCTGGGAGATCAACGAGGCCTTTGCAAGCCAGTGCGTCTTCTGCATCAACGAGCTCGGCATCCCCCAGGAGAAGATCAACCCCAAGGGTGGTGCTATTGCCTTTGGCCACCCCCTTGGTGTCACCGGCGCGAGGCAGGTCAGCACACTGTTGACTGAGCTGAGGCGTACAGGGAAACAGGTTGGTGTCACGAGCATGTGCATCGGCACAGGGATGGGCATGGCTGCCGTTTGGGTAGCAGAGTAAGCCTTTTTTATTTAGTTAAATAGAAGCATGAAGAAAAGCTAGTGGAGAGAAGAGAGAGAGAGAGTATGTGTGTATGACTATTCCAATTCAAATACAAAGCGAGTGTTTATTATCATTTTAAATGAATATTAGTCGTTGTTGATTTTGTTTGTTTATATATAAAAATACGTCTGAACATGAGCCAATAACTCCATGCACTCTACACATAATAACCATCACCATCACCACCACCAATCTCACAACGGCAGTCGCTTCTTATTCAAGGGAGAATTTTCTTTTACCCACAATTAAGCCATTTCCTATGAAAAAAGAAAAAGCAGATAGCCAACTACCTAGCTAGCAAGTAACCAACACCAAGACAGTCTCATCAGAAACACCGCCAAAAGAAATTCCCTCTCCCTCTCCCTCTCCCCTTGCCTCCCCTCTCCTCCACTAATCAAAAGACTATGAATAAAAACAGACAACGGTGCCAGACAGAAGATGAAGTTCTGATTTACTGTGCAAAATAAAGAATAAAAAAATAAAAAAAATAAAACGTTGCGTTTTCATCCACAATCTCGTCTACACTTCACCTCTCCCATGTCTCATCTCGTCTCGTCTCGTTTTACGCTCAACACGCTCAACACGCTCAACACGCTCAACACGCTCAACACGCTCAACACGCTCAACACGCTCAACACGCTCAACACGCTCAACACGCTCAACACGCTCAACACGCTCAACACGCTCAACACGCTCAACACGCTCAACACGCTCAACACGCTCAACACGCTCAACACGCTCAACACGCTCAACACGCTCAACACGCTCAACACGCTCAACACGCTCAACACGCTCAACACGCTCAACACGCTCAACACGCTCAACACGCTCAACACGCTCAACACGCTCAACACGCTCAACACGCTCAACGCGCGCCAAAGGCTCCTCTTCTTTGTTGGTCTAGGGGATTGACGCGGCTCAGCGTTTCTTCGTCTTCTTCTTCTTCTTCTTCTTCTTCTTCTTCTTCTCCTCGTCTTCCTCCCTCTGTTTGAGATTCCTCCCATCTACAGCGTCTCCATTTACTCTGATTAAAAAATAGTTTCTCGTTCATATTCACAAAGCTACATCACCCACCCTCCCCCTGATATCGATACTGATATGGCAGCTCTCCCTGGCTGGGGTTGGGATGTAGTCGGATTACACTGCGCAGCGACTCTGTGCTAGACATGGCGTGGATCGTCGACGGACTGCGGCGTTGCGGGTGGATCATGACACTCCCTGTATCGGACAGGGACGTTGAGTCTAAGGAGTGCGCGGATGCCGACATGCGTGGCGTGGCGTAGATGCCTGAGCTGCGGTGTGTCGAGATGGTCGCTCGTAGCGCGTCGTTTTCGCCATACGACGAATTGGAGCGTTGGCGGGAGAGTTGGGGAGTGCGGTATGGTTTATGTTCGGTGCTGGTTGATGATGTTGTCATTGTCGATTCTGTGGGCGCGAGGCTTCTGTCATCGTCGTCTAGGTAGTTGGCTTGTGCACGCGCTTCTTCAATAACGACGGGGTCAAGGTCCGTCATGCCGTTCAGGACCTCCGCGAAGACGGACATGATGTCGCGGAACTGTGGCTCCGTGAGCGAGTCGGTCGAGAAGCGCGCGTACTCGTATTGCGCGAGGAATTTGGGTCCCAGCGTCGGGGGGTTAAGGAGGCCGAAGCTGGCGAGACGCGCGAGGTAGGAGCGTAGACCCATTGAGCGCGGGCGCTGGAGGAGCGTCACGATTTGCGCGTCGGGGAGAAGGGGCGTGTCGTCCGGGTATAGTAATGACGCGTTTTCGACAGTAGGGTCCGGTGGTGCGAGGGATACAGCTTTTGCTTCGATGAGGTTGGGGAGTTCGCATATCACGCTCCAATACTGGAGATTGGGCAGGTCTGAGGAGGAAGGAGATGCCCAGCCTGGGTGGGAGACGTGACCCCACGGCGGCGAGGCAGCAGATACGGCGAGGATTGTCGCGTCGAGGCAAATCTTCTTCTTGTGTCTCTCCTTCTCTGCTGTCGCTGGCCTGCTCCCTCCCGCCTCTGTGCCTTGCTCGTCCACCCGTATGTCCCGCGGTCGCGAATCCCACGCTATAATGGCGCTCCTCCGCAGCTGCACCACAATCATCTTCCTAACCAAGCTTCCCACTTCTCCATCCTCGACAGGAATATATGCCTTTGGAATCGCGCCGAGCACGGTGCGGTTCGTGTAGATCCTCGTCGAATAAATCAACAGCACAACCAGCCCTGTGAGCAAGTAGGCGCCGCCAATAACGAACAGCTTCTGAAGCTCGTTCGCCTTGATCGTCTGGTAAGAAGTGTCGGCAGGCGTCAAGGCAAGCAGGATCAGCAGGATGATGATGAGGATTGTGTACGTCGTGGAGTACCATATTCGAAACAGGGGGATGCGCGGGATGTGCATCGTGGCAGCGACCAAGAGGATGAGATGGTGGCTGTATGGAAATGCATCGATAGGCGATATTAAAAATTAGAGCTTCGTCATGTTACATGGCCGGTGTCGTGGACAGTGGGGTCATCTGGAGCGAGGCTTTGTTGACGGTGGAGAGTGGGAAGTGAACGGCGACTCAAAAGGCGCTAGCCCCCCGACACATGCACACTGACGCATGCACGCACGACCCACGAGTTTGTATGAACCTCATCCAACAGGTAGGACATGGACAAGTCGAGATTGTGACATGTGAAAACTCACCCAAGGGACAATCGGCGACACGACGCTTCGAGGTGATGTGGATAATGAGCCACAAAAGGAATGCACAACCACAAAGACCTTGTCTCTGGCGGACTGGAAGATTTAATATCATAGTAGTATTGCTATTTAATCCAGCCCACTTTCGGTGGGCGTGGCCAATAGCCCATGACAGGCTGCTTAATGGAGAGCTCAATCCATGAGAAGCTCTGGCATCTTCATCGGCCGCCATTGTGAGCTTCTCCGTGCAAGGCTTTCACGCCCGCACTCACGCGCCGTCACGTCCATCCCCAGTTGTAATCAATCTCGTTTCGTCCCCATACATACATACTCGCCCACGTAATCGTACCCGCTAAAAGAGAAGAGAGAAGAGAAGCGCATCATCAGACCTCCATGAACATGATTACTGGAGGCTAAATGGCCTTGCAGATGTCTAGGGGTAATTGGGAGTATTTTTTTGGAAAAAGGAACACGTGAGCCGCCCACCGTAACGCCATGCAATGCCGCAAAGATGAAAATAAAATGGAAAAAGTGAGTTCGAGTCAACGCCAGACACGTCAGTGAAGCGCGTCCACAGGTTCATCAATACTCGACATAGTCGGGGCCATCAATAAAGAGGCACTTACGACTTGCGGAAGTCCGACAGTACAGGATAGATGAGTTCAAAGGCCTGATAGATCTCTTCGCGGACCTTGGCACCAGTGAGAACAATCTTGCCACTGACAAAGATGAGCAGGACAATCTTGGGCTTCATCATGCGGTAGATGAGACCAGGGAACAACTCAGGCTCGTAGGACGAGAAAGTGTGATGGCGACTGGCAAGACCCTCCAAGCGAATGGGGAACTTGATATCGCAGGAACCAACAATGTTCTGGATCTTGAAGTCCTATGCACTGTTAGCAGTGGCCGAGGACACCAAGTCCGGCGCAACGTACGGTGAACTTTGCATTGAACCCCAGCTTCTGGATAATCCGCGCATATTTGCGGGAAGCAAGACGGCTGTCATCCTCAGACTTGGCACCAGTCACAACCATCTTTCCACTCGCAAAGACCAGAGCCGTCGTCTTGGGCTCTCGAATACGCATGATAACCGCAGCGAAACGCTTTGGGTTGTACTCGGCGTTTCGGGCGTGCAGAGCAATGGTCTTGAGGTCAAGGCGAGCAGAGAGGTTGACAGTGGCCACAATGTTCTGTAGGGTAGGTACGATGCCAGATGGGACCTGGCCATTCTGGGTATCGGGGGTAGCCGCAGGGGTTGCAACACCATTTGCGTTTTCCAATGCCTGCTGAGTATTCTTCTCTGAGGTCGGTGGAGTCAGGTCCACGCCATTAGGATATGCGAGAGAGCCCGGAGCCACAAACTAGGAGAGACGGTTAGAACGACTTATAAGACATGCAAGTATCACCATAGCTTACCGTCTTGGCCTGGGCGGCGGTGGACGGATGCGAGTTGAGAGAAGAAGGATCCATGATTGATGCTATCTGAGGATGGGATCCCGAGTAAGGAACTCGAGAAGGAGACGCGAGAGATGTGCTTGACAGACTAGACAAGTCAGACTCTTGCTTGGACGGCAGCAGCAGCGACGGTCAAGCCGGGCGGACTACGAGATCGCGCAGATGAGGCGACGTCGGTCGACGCTAGAGAGGCAAGAGGGGTCTTGCGCGGGGGTAGGTGAGGACCGTACCGGACGCAGGAGAGCTACAATCGAATGTGTCCCTCGCAAACGCTGACAAGTATGTGTGTCGCGGAACTCGATGCAGCCGACGGCGACAACGAGTCAATGTGCGGTGGTAGAAACCAAAAGCGATGCCTGCAAGCCTTTGGCAGTGAACCGAGAGACGCGCGTGGGGACCGAGGCTGCTTGTGAAGCGGCTGTCGCAAGAGTGGTACAGGGACTTGGCGCCGATCGCAAAACGCTCTCGACCTGTGAGAGAATGTAGATGCGCGGATGAGCACAAGCTGGTTCTCCAGTCGCGGTATTAGTGAGCGCGCAGTGAAGTACAGTTGCTTCTGTGCTGCGGTCGGGGTGGGTGCGGAAAGGTTGAGGGCGGCCGAGCTGTGATGCTGATGCGGAAGCCGGCTGAAAAACACGCGGGGCGGCCAGGTATTTATACATGTTGGCTGCTGCCTGCCGGGGAGCCCTGTGCGTGCTAGTGCCGGGGCTAGCGTGGACTAGCGCGGGTTTTGCTGGAGCGAGAAGTTTCTGAATAGGGGCTCCAGCACGCGCGGTCCCTTGCCCTCGCCGCCTCTCCTCGCCTCCTGCGACGCCTTGGGGGCCTTGGGCACGCTGCCAGGCTCGCCGGCTGCATCTGCCGCACCCTCGCACTCGGCGTCGACGCGTGCATCGCCGGTGTTGCTGTGGTGCTGCGATGCTGCGATGCTGCGTGCACAGCTCGGCCGTGCCTTCCTCTCACTACCCAGCGATGACGCCGCCATGACCGGGGACCGGACCTAGCGACACCAGGCCGCGACCAGTCGCCTTATCGCCTCACCTGCTTGCTGCGACACCACTGTATTACGACAATCAGCCAACCAAATTTTCATCACGACTGCCGTCCCAGGGTCCTGTCCGAGCTGGCGCCGCTCAGCGTCGCCGCTCTGCATTCTGGAATGCATCGTCTCCATGTCGCTTTGGGATTATGTGTGCGGCAGCCTGCCTGTGCCCAATTCTGCGCTGAAGGCGCACCCCTGCGCCGTCGCAAGCGGCAAAACAACAAAGAAAACAGAAAACTGCAAAGAGCAAACGCAGGTCGCAACCACGACCGCCGGATACGGCCAGCGTCGCAGTGAGTAGTAAACGCTGCCATTGCACACTTGTTCAGTACGCCTGGGTAGCGCTGCCTGGTGGTGGTGGTTCCATGGTTGGCTGCAGTCGGCCATGTTGTTTGCCACCAGCCGAATGACTCACACCTCGCTGTCTGCAATAGGACACATCTCCTCTTCCGGTGAAAGTCGGTATGCATGCACTTGCAGACTGGTGTAAATATCGCCTCTGGGTACACCACATTTCTAGCTCGTGATTTTTATGTGGCAAGGCTACTTGAAAAAAAATGGCTGCCTCCAGCTTGCAAGGTGGTTATATTCGCCAACTATGTGAATTATGATCAGTCAAGCAGCACACCTTTGAGCCTCGCTCCACATGTCATTTGTAGTACAAGCCGTGATTCCAAGCCTGAATGATTGTTTTCGTTGTCCCAGTCAGATGTCGTGTAGATCCCTCTATTTAGCTTGTATTTCACACCTGCGTTAACCATCTACCTACCCTCGTCTGTACACCAACTTTCGGTCTTCTGACTCTACAACATTGATTTGCACACACTCTTAATCCGAGATTACGTGCAATTTTATCAAGCAAGGAACAGCAAACATGGACATTTGACATGGTCAGGGATTACACATATACTCTACGCTCTAGTTGCTGATCAACAATCGAACATAAACATCGCTAATCTCTTTTTCGAATCCTGAGCCTCGTTTGCGCTTCTACTTACAATCTCTCTATCCGCGTGCTTGGACTATCTACTACCAAGTCACTCAGCATGACCAAAAACGATCTGCACCAATACGAATAAAGGCAAAAGTATGCCAAAAACTAGAAGGTACAACCCTGCTTATGTTGACAAGTAAACACACCCTGCTCACATGAGCCATTTATTACTGTTCAATCTCGTTTCCGCTGTTTGTAAATGCAAAGAAAAATTGTCGAATTTCTGATTCTAGGATTTCGTCGCCCCATTTTGTCTTGTCGTCAAGGTAATAAAAAAGTGTTGATTCTTTGGAAAGATCCATCAAGGAAAATATAAATCGCCCTAATTTTGTAACATGTGTAGACCGCTCAGAAAGGAACTTTCACATAGGTTGTCAAGCAGAAAAGAAAGCTGATAGGTAGAATCTACCAAGAAAAAAATTGAAACACGAATCACACTTCTCCAAAACGTCCTCAAGACCGAACAGCACTTCAAAACATTTTTTGAACCAGGGAATGCCCAAGTTATGAACCACAGATGAAATGGTCAAGAGAAAAATCAATTGGACAAACAACGAGATAAATTTTTTTGTGAAAAGTCTGAACCATGGAATCTCGTCTCACGAGTTTACTACTGAATATATTAATCTCGAATCTGAACTGTAGGATTTCTTTTTCTTTTTCATCACCAGCAGCAGCAGCAGCACCACCACCACCACCACCACCACCACAATTACCAAGGCAATACTACATTGGACAATCTCACCAATTTACCACAACTTTCAACTTTCCACAAGGCTCACCTTTCAGCCATCACCATCACCACCACTACTACTAAGACCAACACACCACAACACAACCCAACCCAACCGAACCACAATGATCTTCCCTACAAAATCCCTTTTCAAAACCCACGGCCTAACCCCCCTCACCCTCTCCTCCTTCTCCTCCCTCCTCTCCCCCTGCACCATCTGCCTCTACCCCCTCCACACAGGTACACCCGCCCCTTCTTCAACCGAGCAACCTCACCGCGCCGTCCAAATCACTTCCTGCGGCCACACCTACGGCTTCGAATGTCTCTCCGCGTGGCTCGAAGTAGGAAACTCTTGTCCAACATGCCGCCGCATGCTCTTTGAGACGGCCGACGAGCCCGTCACCAGGGAGGATGGGGAGTGGGTTGTTGAGCAGCTGCGGGGAAGGTATGGGGCTGAGAGGGCGAGGAGGAGTGTGGAGGGTATGTATGGGGAAGGGGAAAGGGAGGAAGATGAAGAGGAGAGGGAGAGGGAGAGGGAAATTGAAGAGGCGTTTTTGCTGTGGGATGCGGCGGTCAGGGAGAGGGTGTGGGAGTATGAGGATGAGAGCGAGGGTGAGGGTGAGGGTGAGGTTCAAGGGGTATATGGGTTGGAGGGTAGGTTCGGGTACGAATATGAGGGCGTGGATTATGGGTATGAGAGTGAGATGGATTGGGAGGCAGAGGAGATTGGGGATGATGACCAGATGGATGAGAATAGGGAGATGAACTTTGATGCTGAGGAGCCGGAGCTGGAGTTTGAGGGCATTGGTGAAGTCCAGGCGCTTGATGTGAAGATTTGGTGGTAGCGGGGGGAAGGTGCGGCTTTGAGAGATGGGGTGTGTGTGAGTCTGTGGGATTTCTTTGTCTCTTTAGGTTTAATATTGTCTTCAGAATAGCTTTGATTTTTATTCATTTATTTAGTTGTATCAGAATAGTATTGTAGTACACGGACTGAAGTGTTTGCCAGTTGCGATGTGTTGGCATCATCCACTGTACCTCTCACTCCTGATCTACTACAGGAATAGCCTTGACGTACAAAGAGAAAAATCAGAATTTAACTTGATCAAAGAAAAATGGGACTTGCGATTCTCAAGTATAGTACGAAAACACAAACAAAACAAAATAATTCAAACCTTTGCGTCTCCCCCCGTTACTCACGGCATCCACTTAAACGCACTCAGCATAACTCCCATCTATCCTATTCTGCCCCACCATCCCCCATTCACTTCTCGTTCTCCTCCACAACGCCACAAAACCCTCACTCCGCACAAAGCGTAAGCACCAAATCCGTCTCCCCAAAATATACCGCAGTCTTCTGCCCCAGCTGCTTTCCATTCCAAATAATCTCCTCTACATCCTCATTTCCGCCGCCCAACGTCAAATTCCACCCCTGAAACTCGAAGCCATTGTGGGAGCTGAGATCATAGTAAACACTCTGGCCCTTGTTGTACGTGTAGGAAAAATGCAACACTGGTTCGTTTTTGTACAGTCCGTCGGGAGAAAGCGTGACTTTGATGGCTGTGCCGACACCGGAGAAGTATTGCTCTTCGAAGTGGTAGGTGGAAGGAGGGATGGGGACTATTGCACTGGCTTTTATGCCTACCGAGGCGGTGTAGACGGGGTATGGACAGGCGTTGTGGATTATAGCAAGGGGAGTGGCAAAAGTGCTGGTCGTGAGGGCAAGTACGACGGGTAGAAGAGCGGAAGAGCGCATGTTATTTGTAAGGGATGAGATGGACTCTTTGCTTTAAAATGTTTAAAAGTGATTGATGCTGGAGCGCAAATGTTGGGTCTGAATTTGTGAGGTTTAAAAAAACACAGTTGCTTTCGTTCTTAAATAGCACATCGCCGGCTCATAAAACACTCTGTACCCTATGCTCGTTAGGCGCTCCATTGTCGCCTCGAAGTCAATGGTACTGGTAGAGGTCAGTACGACGGCAGGGTGTCAAGTAAGGTGCCACATTTCCCGGTCACAGATGAAATAGTATGGTTCTGTGCTGTTTGTGCATAGGCATTTCTGTCCCCAACACCTGAAGAGTACATTTGTCATTTCGACAGCTAAAGGGCATCTCGAAACATGTCTGAGCCCTGCATGTGTGGGACAGGGACCTGCAGAATCTGCTACTGTGGTACCAATAGACAGGCGTGAATTATTGTTGCACCCGCCTATATAACCTCTTATGAAACCTCGAGAGCGAATAGAAGACGAGAAATATGTAAGAAAAATAGGGAGAAGAAAATGATGCCAACACAATGATGAGAGATGGTGGTCAGTTGAGATTGCAAGACCAGTGAGCAAAGACAAAGCGCGAATTATGAAAACCGCTAACTGAAAAGAAATCGCAGGTACAGTACATGTACTCCTACAATAGACCTGTCACCCGCCAAAAATGGGTGATTGTGTTCACCTTGTTGCAGACACGATTGCTACTGAATCCTTGTGATGAGCGAGATTGAGTAACGGGCCTGGAGGACGAGCCCTGTGAATGTTGAAATTCCAACAGGTTCTAATTACATTGCGAGACATGGTCTGGACTAGGTAGCCTGGTTCATCTCGTACATTATCATATCAGAAGTAATGGAATCCTGGTTACAGGCACAAGTAATGTGATGCCATCAAATGGTACGGTAAAGAGGGGGGCTGATGAGTACAAGCAATTGCGCGAGAAGAAACAAGATTTCGCACGCGTTCAGACCTCTTAGGTGCTCAGGCTATGTCGTACTCGCAACCAACAGCGGCTCAAGTGGAAAATCTTTGATGGTCACGACGTGCTCAAAACCCATCGATGCCGTTTGTGATGCTGACCCCGCGGGCGAGAGTCGGACCCCCGGGCTTAAGCCGTTAGCTACCGCTAAACCGCCAACCCGCCAGACCTCGGCCTCGGGAATGTGGAGGAGGGACAGCGACAAGCACAACGCTCTTGAGACTGCGGAAAGCCGCCGCCATGTGACAACCATTTGCTGACGCTCCAAACCTCCTTCTCCTCGTGATTTCACATGTCCTCAACCTTCTGATTCTGCCCATAAATCATGTCAGCAGCCATTCGCACATCGTTCAAGATGGCTTCGCGGCCGCAGCAGCGGCTCGCTAGCATCCAGAGGCAGTTCAGCAGCTCCACAGCCCAGAGGAAGGAAATTAGGGATGCGTACATTCTGAGTGCCAGCCGGACGCCCACGGCAGTGGTGAGTTGGAACACTGCACCTTGATCACATGAGTATTCATCGTCGTACAGTTCAACGGCAACTTCACCACCGTCTCTGCGACACAACTCGGCGCCACTGCCATCAAAGACGCCCTTGAGAAGTCAAAGGTGCCAGTCTCCTCCATAGATGCCGTCTACATGGGCAACGTGCTCGGCGCAGGCGTCGGACAAGCCCCAGCACGACAAGCCGCCATCTTTGCTGGCCTGCCCACCAACATCGAGGCCACCACCATCAACAAGGTATGCGCATCAGGCCTGAAAGCCGTCAACATTGCTGCCGCAAACATCGAGCTTGGCCATGCCGAGGCGCAGATTGCCGGTGGCATGGAGAACATGACACGCGTGCCATACTACTTGAGCCGCGCCAGCCAGCAACCCGCATTCGGCCACCAGGGGCTGCAAGACGGCCTCATCGCCGACGGTCTTTGGGATGTGTACAACCAGATCCACATGGGTAACTGTGCAGAAAACACAGCCAAGAAGCACAGCATCACCAGGAAAGAGCAGGACGACTACGCGATTGAGACGTACAAGCGTGCGCAACAGGCATACAAGGACGGCCTCTTCAAGGAGGAAATTGTACCCGTCACTGTCAAGTCTCGCAAGGGCGAAGTCGTCATCTCAGAAGACGAGCAGTACAACAAGCTCAAGCTTGACAAAATCTCTACACTGAAGCCTGCCTTTGAGAAGGGTCCCGACGGCACCGTCACTGCGGCAACCAGCTCTCCCCTCAGCGACGGTGCCTCCGCCCTCGTCTTGGGAAGTAAGGCCATCGCACAGCAATACGGAAAGGACAGCCGCGTCCTCGCCAAGATCATCACCTACGCCGACGCTGCAATTGGTAACCTCCCCACCCCTCCTAAAGCTTAACACCCCACTAACCTTCCCCCCCACCAGACCCCATCGACTTCCCCATCGCCCCCGCCTCCGTCGTCGCAAAACTCCTCTCTCAATCCGGCCTCTCCAAAGACGACATCTCCATCTGGGAGTTCAACGAAGCTTTTGCCGCAGTCATCAAAGCAAACGCAAAGATCCTCGGCCTTGGCGATGCAAACGTCAACCCCAGAGGTGGCGCCATTGCCCTCGGCCACGCGCTCGGCAGCTCCGGTAGCAGGATCCTAGTCACGCTGCTACACCAGCTCGAAGTCGGACAGTACGGCGCAGCGGCGATTTGCAACGGAGGAGGCGCGGCGACAGGCATCATCGTGCAGAGGGTTAGTGTCGATCAGCTTTGAAAAATTAAAAAAATATCGTAGTAAGACGACAAAATTGAGATCCAAGCGTTTGCCAATGGTTTGGCTGGGTGATACTCCTATGCGTGAAATCTATGCATTTCCGTCCTCAATATGTAGCAGTCTCATCAGGCGGACCAAAAATGAAAAATAAACACCTAGGTTGTAGAATCAAATAAGATACATGCAAAATACCAACAGTCGAGAGATACAAGCAAAAAAGAACCTACATCAAACGAATGTACACACATACACATACACACTTTTTAGCACAACTATCAACTCTGCCTTTCAACATTGGTTTACACGAGATATAAAAGAACAAATGCCAAAAACCACGCAATTAGATTACATTTTCTCAAGTGACTTTTGTCGAGCCAAAAAGCAACCCGTATTGTGTGGTGATACGGGGATGAGGATGAGAAGAAAAAAAGAGACGACGTGAGCAGGGTTCGAACCTGCGCTCCCTAGGGAACAAGATTTCAAGTCTTGCGCATTAGACCACTCTGCCATCACGCCTTGTCATTGGATGAAAGAGGGAGAAAGTAATCAAACTATATTCTGCTACTCACTTATTTTGCTCATATCGATTACATCAAGGCTGATCTGTCTCAAGCTTGGGGTGTGTTACAAGCATACATGTCATTTTGGGCAATTGTGAGATTATCAACGAGCAACGAGTGAACACTATTATAACAGCGCTTGCGTTTGATCCCCTATTTGATAATCTATAAATGTGCCCCAGAAATTCATTGACTTGAACATATACATCTTGCAAGTTCCTACTATGCAACCCGTGCCCAAAATAACGCCGTGGGGTATAAAAACCAACTCCCTTGCACGCCCAGGAAAGAAAGTAGCGCAGACGAATGCAAACGTGACTTTCTAGCCACCTCGTCCCCTCCCGCGCCCACGTCCACTCCCACTCGCCGTCCTGGCCATCGGCACACCGCCTCCTTGTCCGCCAAAATTCTCTCCGGCCCTGCCCAGAGGCGTATACTCACCTTTGTCACTCCACCCCGCAGCGCTACTCTGCGCGCTCATCGCCACGCCGCCGAGTCCCCCACCGACCTCCAGATGCGGCACCACGGCGCGCACATGGCTTGTGATTTCGTTGACAGGCTCAACGAAGCCTGGGGCCTGGACCTGGAAGTCTCTCGCTTTGACAGGGTTGACAGCCGCTTGGAGAAGCTTCTCACTGAGTTCGTCGTCGGGGTCTGCGCCTCGTAGCATGAGTTTTAGATCTTGCTCGATATCTTGTGCGGAGAGGGGCGGTGGAGGAGGAGCCTGAGCGTTGGCTTTTTGGAAGATCTTTGCGTCGAGGACGAATGGTGCGTTGAAGATGAAGGGTACGTGGCCGTTCGTTATGGAAGTGGGGTGTAGAGCCGAGCGCGTGGCGCCACGGGTAGCGTGTGGGTTGGAGGACGCAGTACGGGCCATGTCTGATGCACCGGGTATGTCGTCGGAGGACTGGTCTGCGTCTGCCATGTCACCGTTTTCCGAGGCGTGGTCACCATTCGTGCCGTTGGACAGAGGTTCTTGAGGGGTGTGCTCGGCATTCTTCATCTTGGCGAAGAAGTGCGAAGCGGCAGTTGTGGCTTGGTTCATAGCCATATTGAGCTCTTTCTCAGTAAAAAGACGTTCGAGCGAGTAGGCAGACGACTCGAACTGGGCGTGAACAGTGCGAGCCTTTGCTTCGCGGAAAGGTGAGCTAATGCCCATCTCGACATTGCGACCAGAGGCTCCTGGCGAATCGTTCTCGTTCTCCTCGAACAGCTTTCGCTTGCGCTTGTTCTCTGCGTTAGCTGCCAGGTCCTCAGCATCTCCAAACTTGTGGCCTGTTTGCCTTGTCTTGCGCGGCGCTTGTGGCCCGCCAGGGCTGGCGGGGTTGCCAATACTGAACTGGTTGGGGTGGAGAAGCATGGCATTGCTGTCGGAGAGGTCGAGCTGCTCCTTCTCGCGCTTCAGGCGGCTTGTTCGTTGTTGGATGCTGGCGATGAGGCGCTCGCGGATGGTGGCTGCGAGCAGCTTATGCTCCTCCTCAGCTATCTGGACCTTGTAGAAGTGCGCGTTTTCGATTTCGTTTTTCGTGTTCTCGTGCTTGTTCTGCGAGGGTAGGAGGTCAGCTTTCGTTTCGCGGATTCGCAGACGGGGAAGAGACGTACAAAGAGCATGGTGAGGTTGTAGTCGCGCTCCTCCATGGCGTCATTGACAGCATCGACAAAGCGCGAGTAGTGCTTTCCACATTGAGCCACGTAGTCGGTGCCAGCGCTGGGGGCAGTGGGTACAGCCGAGGTGCCCATGATCTGTGCGATGAGCTCCGAGGCTTCCTCTCCGCCATCGTCGAGCGGCTTGTTTGCATACGGGTCTGCCTTCATGATAAGATTGATGTCTGCCTGAAGCGCATGCAGCTGTGCGCGGTAGTGGCTGTCCCGGTTGTCAGAGAAGGAGGCGACCATGTCTGAGAGCTTCTCAGCCAGCATGTTGCGCCGCTTGTCGCGCTTCGAGGGCTGCGGCTGTGGAGAGACGGCCGAGTGGCCGAGCGGGAAGTTGTCCGCCGGCGAAGGGCTGCCGTTTCGTACCATTCTGGTGGTGTGCGATGTTTGTGATGTTTGTGATGTTTGCGAAAGGACAAAGGCAAGGGCTCTGCGCGTGCTGGGTGTGGAATGGCCAGGTCAAGGTTGAGCGGTATGATAGATCAGTCCCCCAGCCGTCGGTGGATGCTCTCGGGGTTGGAGACGGTTCAATGTTGAACTTGGTCAAGCGCACGAGCTTCTTCTGCTTGGATGGGCCGATATAGTGTTAAAAACATGTGGGAGGGTGAAGTGTGCTGGTCAGAGGGTTTGCAACGGCCGACCATCCATTGCTCCATGACCAACAAGGCTAGCCGCCTTTTCTTAGCATATAAAACCTTGGCAGGTACCACGTGCATCACACCTCCTGTCCTCTTCATCTAACACAGCCTGAAATCTTTTCGCATAAGTTCTCCCACTCGATTTGTGATCTACTCATCATGTGTGTTCTCTTCCTCAGGCGTTTTCAAAGTACAATTTCCGTTGAGCATGTATTTTCATGTTGAACTAAATGAAGCACTATCCGTGACACCATCCTTGAATTACCGCTTCTCAAGTAATTTGCAGCTTCGTAATATTCGTTACATTGCAACAAAAGCGAAGTAAACTCTTTTTCAAATTAATCTCCCTTGTTCAGAAACAAAACTGCGGAGACAAGAGTATTGGTATGCAAGTCGTTGAGCATTTCTATCTATACAGCGATTAAGTTCTTTTTTCTGGCCCCTTTCCTCGATATGAAGGAGTCATACACGCCAGGTAATGAAAAATATATCATGCAAACATGGAGAGAGGGAATCCCGGGAACGCCTACACCCTCCGATCAATACCAGCCATCAAATATGAAACATAAAACATAAAACATAACACCGTCTATCCCAAGCTCATACCAAGTACATCAGCATCCATATCCATATCCATATCCATATCAAAATCCATGGCTTCGTCACCATCCCACGCCACGCCACTGCCCTCCGCCGCACAGATCGGAATCGAAGACTCAAATCCCGCACTTGTAGTCGGATTCTGAAACTCGGCAGGTAACTGATCCCATGATGGAAACTGCAATGCGTGTTTTCCCACGCTACCAGGGCTCGTCGTGAAGACACACGTGCTTTCAGTCTCGGTAACGGGAGCAAATGGCGCCAAATGTGCCGTCGATTCATTCAGCCAATATCGATCCTTCTTCGCGCCTGATCCTCTCCTCACAGCAAATCCGGCTTCGCCGTTCTCACCAAAGCACCGTCCGTCAGGCGCGCCGTGACATGCGAGTTCGGAGATGGGTGCATGGGTGTTTAGGAATCCTGGTTGGGTTGCGCGGGATACTGAGGATGTGGGAGACGCTGTGAGACTCGGCATATTTAGTGGAGATTGTTGGCCTGAAGACAGGTTGCGCGCATGGTTGGTGAGTCTCATAGTGCCGGAGAGGGAGCACTCGAAGGCTAGAGCGCGGTCGGGGTCTGTAGGGCTGAGACTGACACAGTTGAATGAAGCACCCTGGGGGTTGAAGTCGGGCGACATGAATGCATCATAGTTTATGCCGAGGTCTTCGTGTATTTCTTGGTAGGCATTCGTGGCTGTTGGGTGGGTTAGTTTTTGGTTGTGTGCCTGGGAGTTGTATGGCGTTGTTTTATGATTCAAGTTGCCATTCGACCCCTCAATTAACACTGGAATGGTTCACTAACCTAAAGTACTTGTTGTTGGGCCAATACCGTGTGCTTGCTTGAAGATGCCCAACCACTCGATATTATCAGCTGCCGTCTGATTCCAGGGATCATCCGGCCCCTCGTACAAGATGTGACGGGCCTCTCGTTGCAACATCTCATCAGTAATCGTATCTGCGCCATATGTATTAATGTGTTGACGAGCAAACCGTCCAAGACGAACCGTAAGAATTTCCCAGCATGTGGCATTGGGGAGTTTGTGTGACGACTCAGGGTGAGACAAATGGCTCTCTGGTGTCGTATCGCGATGTAGGTTAGTTGATGCATTGCCTTGGGAGGCACAATACGACTCGTCTTTTGTGAGAAAGCTGTTTGTAGGAATGAGGTATTCTAGGTCTAGTTCTCCGATATTAACGTGGAGCCGCTGCTTCCTTGTCAGACTAGTTCTGAAAATGCACAATTTGAATGAGTCAAACTGCCTTCGCTGAACTGGGCACTCACATTCATGCTCGACGTATTCGTGGCAGAAAACGGATAGGGCGATCGGCTCTCGTTGGCAATAAGATATGGCGGCATGGCGTTGGTGACATGAATAGCTACGTGGCAGTCGAAGCCACGGCAGCCTTTCCACTTATTCATGCTGGCACCATTGCGGAACTCTTTTGCGAGGTGATCAGTTCGATCTTGCCACTTGTCAAAGGTTGCATTGCAAAAACCACAGCGAGATTTAATGTACTGCGCTTCGGATTTCCAGGACTCCATGCTAGCGGTCAGCTTGCAGTCATGCCTGTTAAAAGTTAGACCTGACTCAGAGAAGGGCTGCAGGAGGGGGTTAAATGGGAGAAGAGCATTTGAAGATTAGAGAATAAACGAAAAACCACACAAATCACTCACATTAGTCGCAAATGTTGCCGCAGATGGTCCTTTCGATAAAAGGTTCGAGAATCGAGGCCCTTCTCGCAGCACGCGTTGTGATTATGAGTAGCCAGGTGCTCGTCGCTGGGATCTAGCGAATCGCAGTATACGCATCTGCGCTTCCCAGTCGTTGCATCCGTGATGACTTCTCCCAATGGTGCGCAAATCCATTTTTCAAGTGACAAATGAAGACTTTTCTCATGCCGTGACCAATCGTACTTGGACTTAAATCGATCGGTACAGAATGTGCACTGGAACAATCTTGAGCTATCTGTTGGATCTACCTTTGGTGTCCGGGCTGCGACATGTCGCCGCCTGCGCCTCTCTTTCGATTTCAGACTGTTCATCGAGCCAAGGGAGTGCCGTGAGCCATGAGAGTAAGCGGAGTTGCGAGAGCCCAGAGATCCGGATGACATATTGGTGAATCCGGTCTCCAATGAAGATACTGAAGGTGCCCGGAAAATTGAGAAACTGCCAGTGCTATCGTTGGAAGCATCCTTTCGGTAGCTGCCACTGGAGCTTGCAGGTTCTGGCATGTCAAGAGCGTCGACAGCCTGTGCAATAGCGACGAGAGGCGCCGGTTCGTTTTCCGGAGGGGAGTGCTTCCATCTTTCAAAGGGATCTATTGAGAGTTAACCGAAACTGTTCTGCTCCGACGCAATAGGCACTACTGAGATGCTAGGATTTATTTCTTGTGTGCATAATGCACGTCTATCCTGGCGATTCACCCGAAAGGCTACAAACCTTCCGGGAGCGCCAGAAACAGCAAATCTGCCTGAATTTGGAACGGGATACGTACTGAGGGACTCCCATGTTCTGCCTGGTGGAATATTGATAGCTTCAGTCGAAGGACGAATGCTAGGGGAGCAACTTCGCTTGGACTTCTGCCTGCGTCGAGTGTTTGCCATCCAATTAGAGATTTGACCAACTGACAGACCTGTCTGCTCTCTCAAGGCTTCTTTCTCTTCTTCACTTGGATAAGGGTGGTCAATATGTTGTATTATCCAATCTTTCAAGATTTTGGTGGCTGCTCGTGGGAAACGGGCAGCAGCAGCTCCTCTCTTGGCCCCTTGCTCTCCTTGGGGGTCATCTTCAATAGGACCCATGTGGCCAAGTGATCTCAACTGTTTTCGGCCGGTAAATCCACCGAGCTGTCGTACATCGTTCTCAGACACAACATCTAGGGTGTCCAAAGCAGTCCTCTGTCTCAGAGACGGCATGCTCTCAGGCATATTGAAGCTGCATGGTCGAAACAAGGCATTGCAGGGTGAGCATCCCACTTGTCCTTGCCCTGGATTACCAGCGTTATATATAAAGCATTCGAGGCTTTTAGAACGACAGTAGGCACAAGGGTGAGCGGGTTTTTGATACGCCGGTAGCCAACTCGAAAAGTCTGTATTGAACTCCTCGCTAGATGATTGAGCAATGTCAATATGCGTGAGACCTTCAACGTTGTTGTGGACAAGATGGCTATTTTTGATTGTTAGATAGAGTCAACCCCAAAATTGCCTTGTTTTACTGTGGCTGTAATTTGCAAAGAATGGTTGATGTCTTAGCCAAGGGCAGGGAGCATGGTTGTAAATGGCACAAAACGTATCAGATGAAATCGTCTCACATACCCCTCATTAGATTCGATAGCCAAGTCCAGCTGGGATGTCTCTCGCGGCATATCTGGTATAGCCGCTGCCCCAAAATCGAAGAATTGTGCCATATCGGAAGCTGGAATTGGACTCGGATTTGCCATGCTGACGGGTTGTCGCTATTGACCAATTGGAAGACGGCCAGCCACTCGGCTTGAAATCGTCAAAGGAAGAGCACGCCCTACCAGGAGATATGACAAGATGACAATAAGGCGTGAAGGGCAAGTGCATATGTAGGAAACTTTGAAGACGTCTGAATAAAACAAACGCGGTTCAAGAAAACAGTCAGATCAAAGGGCACTAGCCGCTCATGGAACAAATGTCAAGTCCAAGGGCGCGAGACCAGTCCGAACAAAGGCTAATTTAGTGGATCATCTCGTGGAAGGCTTGGCCTGATGGTGGGGATGTGCTCGCGTATTCACTGACTCAATGTCAAGTTTGACAACATGCGACACATTGTAGTCTAGGCATTGCTGATAGCTGGTCTTTTGTTGAGTCGAAATGATGGGTAGCTGGTGTGTACGAATTTTTATGATGGGCTAGTGAACCCTGGGCATGATTCCGAATGGGTGGAATGGAAGAACGGCAGGATTTCTCCGACATTCCAGCCATCCCACTATCATGGCTAACAAACATTCAATACGCGTAGCCTGTGCTACTTGCCCAATCATAGTCGGATACCGAAATCTGGAGGATGGTCCGCTAAGGAATCCGCTATTACAGGAGACGCGAAATGGGTAATTCGACCCGTGAGCAACATGTAGACAATGCCCGCAAGCTGCACGGCAAAGAGTCATGTGCTTAGCAAGGCACTTCCCACTGTTATCGTTGCTCAGAGGCTACCTATGTATGGTACTGGACGAGTAGTCTAAGATTGAGGCTTGGATGAACGGTGAACAGCGTCCGGTGCTATCCGACCAACCATTCTCCTCGTGCTATAGCTTCGGCAATCTAATCGGACATTTCCAAATGCCGGAGACGACAAGTCGTGCGATATCAACAGCAGAATGAAGTTTGTGAGATGAGTGAGATGAGTCAGATGATGATGGCGATGCGACGTTGCAAGCTCCTAGGTACTTGGTAAACTGACAAATCTGCACATGCGGCAGCAATACATGCACCCCAGATTGCAGCCATGTGCACCCCGACCTACTTTTCTACTCGTATTGGTGTTATGCATGGAAAAACCTAGAAATGATAATCCGACCATCGCCTGTCTGACTTTCGTCTGGGTTTGACAATCCAGCCATGTTGAAGTCTTGTATGAATTGACCATCATTCACTCTCAACACCCAGCTCAGGTTTGATTTTACTATGACGGGCATGTATCTAGTGTGATGACACTCCATGTGCAATACCCGACTGACACTGACACTGACACATCTGGATACAAAGTTCAATTTTCATGCGCCTGATTGAATGCAGACGAGGCCGATCTGGGATCCATCAGCTGTGCTCAGCCTCCTCTATATTGCATGTGTGCATCACCACAACTATTCTGTTCCTCGTCTTGCGATGTATCTCAGCGTCGAAGAAGGGTTGGCAATGTGCGCCCAAGGGAGTGTTGGCTGGCGGTGAGGCGGGCAGGTAACACGAAGAAGCGGGGTAGGAATCACCAGAGCGAGGGCAACACTGGTGCTTGGTGTCACAGTGTGCCAAATGATTCGAACCACTGCTGAAGAGCCAATCCGCCTGAAACGACATTCGCATCGGCCTGCTCAAGGACTGGCAGCGTCGGGAATCCCATGCCTCGCATGTGCCAAGGTTGGGTCTTCTGTGAAGGTTAGCGACGTGCCAGCTCACAGCGCATCACGCATCGTCCATCTAATCCACCGACCATTCCATAAGCCGTACAAGACTAGCCAATCCCCGAAGCTCTCCCTCCACAACAGTCGTCATGCAACATGTACACTGTCACCGCCTTTGCCTGACTATCCAAACACCAGCTCTCCTTCTCCAGCCTTGCCGGACAGAGCCGTTTCATTTGATCTGATCTTGCGCCTACGCACTCGTGCTTTTAAGTCGGCGACAGACCGCAGCAGCACCATACATCCACTTATAGCCACGCTGGACGTGGGAATGCTCAGAAGCTTTTTCCCATAATGGTACCTGACATGGACGCGTCTCCCAACTGCGCTATATGCAATGCGCCATCCGATCCCGAATGTCCCTGCGAGGCAGAACGACTGCAGATTGCCGTACAACAGGCCGAGAACCGGGCAATGGACGACAGATTGGCGGAAATACGGTATGCTTTGCGCACTTTCTCCTCCCCAAGTGCAGTGTTAACAACCAGCAGAGACTGGGTCATCAACAATGCTCGGCAACACATCCTCAAAGCCTTCGAACGCCTAAACCTGACTCGCAAACATGCACACGCCGCATATCTCGCCTCACTACCAAACTACGACGTCTACATGCGCTACTCAGGTCATCCGCCGATACACCCCATGTACATTGCACAACTTCAGTCGCAGATTGCGGAAGCGCACGCCGAACTGAAACGGGGAATTGATGCAGACTGGCGCGCATCAGTACTCCGCTACCCCGAAATTCTCGACTATTTCTATAGCCTCGTTGAACTCAAATTACCCGATCCCAGGTCACCGAGGGTTCTGCAGCCTCCCTTTGCTGTCGCGGGATATGCGGATAGGGGGTATATGGACCCATCCATGGTGAGTGTGGAGAAGAAAAAGAAGAAGAGAAGAGACCGGGAGGGCTCTTCTGCGCCACCAGAGATGCATCCTCCTCCCATGAATCGGCTCATGAGGATGCCGCCGCCCGTACCTACACCGCCCATTCAGCATGGCGGCTATGGTCGACCGCCACCAGGAGCATACCCCTACTGAATGACTACGATTGGAATTTCACATCCAGCTCTTGACAAGACTTGACGATGCCAAACGATTGGCATGTATACAGAAGCAAGACGATGTTAACACAAGGCACATGAAATATACTCGATAGTCGACTACTGATGATTTGTGTTCAAGAATGGGAAATTTGATGGACTCAGTTTTTAGGAACAAGCATAGCGAGGAGTTTTTGATTGCAGAACGCATTAAGATTGATACTTTAGCAGGATAGTGATAGATGTTGTTCATGACAGGAGGTTTTACATGTATATAAACTTTAGCCTACCAAATTATTTTGTCGAATATTAGCTATGAATTTTCGCACGGAAAATCTCAGGAGTGCACTTTATTCTTCGCCTTTGACTCTTGCTATTGTTTTTGCATAAAAGACGGTATCGCACGTCTGGTCCTCACCTCCGCGGCGATCGGCGATGGATCCGTGCACTACTTGGCAGTGAACTTTCAACGTCCGAAGCTCGTCTGGAGGTTTACAACAACATACAGCTACATTAGCTCTGCAAAAGCGCCAGCACATATCCAAGACCTAAATCAACCCCTACAATAGCCTGCGAAACCATTGCCGGTGAGCTCATACATCCACACATCTGCCTACCATCAACGCGTGGCCCATCATGAGCGGAAAGGCAGGTGCATACGGTACCTCGGGTGGAGGCGACACCGACTTCAGGAAAACATGGGACCGGGAAGAGATGGCCAAAAAGGCGAAAGAAAGGGAGGTAAAAGAGCGCGACGAAGCAAAAGATCGATGGGAAGCAAAGCAGGCCGGGAAGTCGTATAGGCGGCGCGCATCTACACCAGAAGACCTCAAAAACACAGAAGCACGAACTGAGAGGATAGATTGGAGCAAGATGATTGGCAAGCAGACCCTCACCTCTGCAGCAGCAGCTGTGGGCAAGAGGGGACGTGGCGCGGGCGCGTACTGTCAGGCCTGCGATCTGACATTCAAGTGGGTCTCCTGACTTTTGGGCACGTAGCTTCATGCTGACTGTCGTAGGGACAATATCCAGTACGTGGAGCATTTAAACAGCAAGCAACATTTGGTTGCAACTGGCCAGTCGGGCGAAGTACGACGCGCTACACTCGACGAGGTTCGAGATCGCTTGCGCTACCTGAAGCGCAAGAGGGACGAGGACAAGAACGACGAGGTCACAAATCTGGATGCGCGGTTGGAGATGCACAAGGAAAAGTTGGAACAGGATGCAGAGGAGCGGAGAAGAAAGAGAAATGAAAAGCGCAGGGCGAAGAATAAAGGAGATGGAAATGCTATGGAGTGGAAGGTTGAGGGTGATGGGGTTATTGCTTGAATACACAGGTTGACGACTGCAGTGGTATTATTGTTACTGCATGGGCTCGGTAGATTCTGGTGTCAGCGTCATGCTGATATCTGACTACGCGTACTGGATGAGATTTGACAAGGATGTCACAATATGCGCATTTGTCAAGTCGTAACCCATGACTGCGGTGTACAATTGGATTGTGCAGGGGAAAGGGTTCGGAGTTTGGGCGGATATACCCCACGTTTTGGCTAGAATCATGCTATCATCTGGCATTCTGATGCAATCCATTGATTTCAAAGCACATCATCCAATACCAACGCTGCATGCCTTGAATCCCGCATGTATAAAGCTTCGTCTCCGTTCTCAGCCTCCAAACTATAGCACAGTGACATCAACAACTAACTACCTTTCTCCACCGGCGACATCCAGTGTCGAGTCAGCTCCCCATACCCCATCTCGACAGTCCTGACTCGAAACTTCAAAATGGCCAACGTCAACGGGAACGCACCAAAAATCACACTATACACAAACCATGGCTGCCCATGGGCGCATAGAGCTCATATTGTGCTAAAAGAGTTGGGATTGAAGTATGAGGAGGTTATTATCGACCTTGACACGCCGAGGGAGCAATGGTATCTCGATATCAACCCAGTAAGTTAGAAAACGCCTGCACATGTCTCAATTATCTCTTGTGGCATCCTCTGTACGCCGTCATATTGTCACCACTAACAACCTTCAGCGCGGTCTTGTACCCACCATAAATTTTGACGGCGAGATTATCACTGAGTCTGGCATCGTCGCGCAATTCCTCGCCGACAAGTACCCCTCCCACCTGCTCCCAACCTCAACCGAGGGCGCGCTGGCCCGTGCCCGCATCAACTTCTTCGTCGACACATGGTTCACCAAGGCTGGCAGCTTTTGGTTCCAGATCCTGCTGAAAGAGACAAAGGAAGAGCAGGAGAAGAGTGGAGAGGAACTCGTCAGCGTCGTTACAAAGGAAATCGAGCCCCTCTTGAAAGACGCGGGACTCTTTTTCGGAGGAAGCAATAAGGTGACTCTAGCTGAGGTATGTTGCCCAAAAACAAACACTTGCGCCGAAAACAGAGCAATTGCTAACAATATCACCTCTACCAGGCCCTGACCGCGCCCTTCATCCTCCGCATCTACGCCCTTGCCAAGCATGATCTTCTTCCCAAATCCATCATTGCGGGCTTCGACAAGTTGCCCAACTTCTCGAAATGGGCTGCTGAGGTTATCAAGCAGGATAGCGTCACGTATATCTGGGACGAGGCGAACGTAATTCCTCGCACGCAGAAGAAGTTTGCGAGCCTGAAGGCACAGAAGGCTGCGGCAAAGTAAGCTCAAGTTGCAGAGCGTGATATAAGTAATAATGATTCTTTTAACGCGTAATGAGTACACATGCCCATCCATCTATCTATTTACATGTACGTGTCTGGCCCGGAGAAATTGGCCTAATGTCATGTCACGCCTTGCTTTTGTTTTCTTGAATGTCATAAGAAGGCTGGGAGTTGATGCGAAAGCATCAACTCCGTGCCGCCTTTTCAGAAATGGAAAAAGATAAAAGACAAACATGTTGTTTCAAATGCAAATATAGCGAGTGTATCTAGCATGATCACTCAAGAGCCTAGAGACGCTGTTTGTGAACGATGACGACGACGACGGCGACGGCGCGAGTAACGGAAGACGAGGCGCCGGAGTCGGAATCAAATCTTGATGTTTGTAGCGGAAGTTAAAAAGTGCCGCCAGCCGTACTTAGTCATGTAGACGATGAAAATGGGTAGGTAGACCTGCTCAATGTGTGGACCTACAACGTGTCCGCTTCGTCGGCGGCGGCAGCATCTTGTCTCCCGAACTGAGCATCATCAAGTACTCGGCGGCATCGATCTCCCTCTGCGAATGGTCTCTATCGGCACTATCGGTAGTGGCTATTTGGGGATGAGACACTATTTTGTTATCCCAGTCGTCCCTGAATGTTATCCTGGAGTGCGTCCGCTTCATCAGAGCACGATCGTTGTAGTGTTGATCGGGGACAGAAGTCGGGACTGCGATTCGAGGAGGGATATGAGTATCAATGGGAGAGGGTACACCAGAAGATGTAATGTTTGTTCGAGGGGACGGTGGAGACAGCGGCCTAAGGCTGTTTACAGCTGTGAACTGACTGCGTGGGGAAACTTGTGGTGAGAAAAGGTATCTGTCACTCCGGTCTGTGTCGGTTCCATACCCGCTTTCACAGTCTAATTGGCGACCACGGTGACAACCCATTGCATCCGTGTCCCAAATTGGAGATCCAAGCTGCATCAAAGGCGTCGTGACCGGTGATGGGAGTTTGAGGCTCGAGATAACGTACGATGCGCCCTCCATGCGGAACCTGTTTGTTTGTTCGGCGCAGTATTGTACAATCGCTACATCTATAACGAATTTTGCGAAACTGGCGCTCTTCGGGTTGATGCATACCGAAGGAAAGTCGTTGCCGAAGACTGGTGTTAGAGCCCATCGGATGTCGTAACAAAAGGTTGCTGCGACAGCTTTGGCAGCTTGGTAGGGCATCCAGTATCCTGCAAATGATTCATGAGTTGCTCTGCATCGTTAATTGAATGTTTCGACCAACCTTGACATACTAGAGCGCCCCCTGTAATGCTATAACTGATGTCCTTCAGTCCCGGATTCTCTCTCAATGCCTTGGCTGGTATCGTCTAACATCATCAGTGATCCGACTCAGATGAAAATCTATCGACAACTGACCTTTGAGTATTTGCACGACTTGAAGAAGGGTGTCATACGGACTAGGCCTACGTTGTAGTCCCAAACAACCACGTACTCCTTGTCTTCACCTGGTCTCTTGAACGTGTACTGAAACACTGCCACCTGGTCAGCTTAATCATCTCAGCATATGAGAGAATACTTACTTTCAAAAGCATTGCGTCCTGTCTTTTCCAAAAAGTCTTTTTTGTCACTGTTATACGGGATGTGTCGGACGCCCTTCTTTTGGATCTCCCCATGTGGGTAGACTTGGAATCTGCCATGCTGAGCCGCGAGTTCATGGTCATTTCCGGCTTCGAATGGTGGATAGTTAAGATGGCCGACGATATTTTTACCGTCGGAAAAGATCGGAGCGTCCTTAGGCACCTTCTGTCGTCTTGCTGCAGCGATGGGGGCCGCTAGGTGAGGCATGGTGACCAGTATGGGTGACTGTGACTTCTGACATCCATGGTAGTCCCCACGCAGCGGGTTCAACATCTGTTGTATTCTCATGGTGTAGTTGAGAAATACGATTTATCTGCTTGATCCAGAGCTTAAGCTGTCTACTTGGTTAGTCGTCGGCCGATGCCGGTATTTATCGAGAACAGCAGACTTGTAGTGCAGACCAAAACAAGGAGTCAGACTTGGATGCCGTGGAATAGAAAGAAGATTTGGCAAAGGGGAGTATTGGTAGCAGTGGATAGATAGAAAGAGACAGTCGACCAGCGCGTTTGCAGGGTGCTCACGAGGACGAAATCGTCACCACATATGACAAGCTCACAAGACCGTCGAATCAGATAATCGTTACAAACCAGCCCAACCTACGACTAGTTAACTTCTGTAGAGGGACAAAATAATGACTTCGCAACGTACCAGCTGTGTTTAGAAATGAATGAACTTATGCGACGAAATGCCTACCAAAGTACAGAAGATGTGGTAATGAAGAGCCGTACACTCTACGTTGGTGTTGACCCAATATGATGGTAACTTTCTACAGCAAACAAAATGATACCGTGGTGGCTGGAATCTTCTCGCTCGACGTCTGGCGGAAAGTCTTGTTCGATTGTCGTAGCTATACAATTAGACCAGCGACTTCGGCTATAGAATAACGACAACTCAACAACTGCTGAGATGAAGGCGGCCGTATAAAGGCTGTCCCCGATGCTCCTGGTGCGGCCGTACCAACGGAATGAATGTCTTTCAATACTTGGACGACAACGTGAAGTTTGGATGAGATGAGTGGAAAGATGTAACAGATGTGATCCAAAAGCTGGGATAATACTTTGCTGCCCCTAGTCTTCTTAACAAGTCATCCATTACACTCGCCAGCCGGCTAGCCGCTATACCTACCCGGCATGCGTTGCCAAAGCTTGCCCGAGCGTGCTGCAGGGACTATCCGGTGTGCAGGTATGCACAGTGGGGTCTCAGGATGTACAGTGCATGGCTTGATAAGTTACAAGGCGGGAAAATCCACCAATTGGTTGGCAAACGGTTGCTACTGAATGGAGATGTGAGGCCTAGGATAATGCGATCGCGAGTGGGAAATCGAAGAGCCACACCGTGACAAACATTTCTCTCGCCTTGGCCCTTGCAGCTGGACTGGAACTTGTTGTCTCTCCTTCGTTATAGGGCTATTCACGATCGAATCAACCAAAACAAACCCAATTAACGAAGATATTCTCGAGCACATGGCAATGATGCGAGTTGCTCACCATCCAGACCGAAATGGTGGTAGACTCAGTACTGCTATTGCTAGGGGTCAACGTTTTATATCTTCACTGTTATTGAAATTTTGAATGGAAGAGCAAGCATGTATCGTTTCGGACCATTTGATATGAACCATAATATCTGCGAAGGACCGGATGACTGCACAGTGGTGTTTCGACGATCTACACACTGTCTACTTACTACTCCCATGACTAAATCCAAGGTTACTAGAAAGCAACCTTGTTGACACCCTTGAGAAGGCAAGGTCAGCCTATTCTTTTCCCTGTCAATATGGTATGATGGAAAGAATCGGCATCCTGTTTACCTGCAGCTTTCCGTGCGCACAGGCACACGTACTTTCTTGGCCTTCCGCATGCAAACGCCGAGCTACATCCTAATCCAGATAATGAATCGGGAGTTTTACCACCTCAAAAGTCTTTCGAAAAAAACGCTTGGCCTATATATTATCGGTGTAGAAAACTAGCCCTACTTCCGCCAGCGGTACTCGCACGATACCCCTGACCCGCCTGCCTTCCCACTGTTAACTCTGCAGTCCTGATATCAAGCGCCAAAAGACAAACGAGCCTTCTCTGCCATGGATTGTTTTAGTCACTCGCATTGAGACATGGCGCCCCTTATAGTAAGTCCGTTCATATGTTCAGGCGGCTAGAGTTTTATTGGCGAGCACTTGTCTGAACCATGCTGACCGGAAAAGAGAAACAAAAGAATTAGTCTCACTCATTCCAGCGTGTAATATACCGCCTTTTGGGTAGATTTGCTATGGACAATGATGTTATGTCTTAGTACAGACCGCTCAAAGACGACAAAGGCCAAGCTGCAGCTCATGCTGTCGCGACCCGTGATCGCTGCTTGACACCACGCTTTCCCAAGACCTTTCTAGAATGCTGATTCCTCGGTGGCACGGGAACCTTCTGGAAACGTGCTTTCACATCTGCTGTCACTGTGTGCAGCCGGCGGTGGGATATTCGAACAACTCACATTTTTGTTCGGCCAAAACAGAGAGCCTTGGCTGGGCCACTGGTGGAGTTGCTCACAGTAGGGATGATTATTGTTAGAAATTATAGAAATTGTTTAGGCTACGACCATGTATGCGACGCCATACCTGAAGGAGTCTACACTGCCTATCGTTTTGTCAACCACTGTACTGAATCATCTCCGCTTCCGTTTGCGCACAGAGCCATAAGCTTGGAATAACAGAGTTCTCGGATAGTTTGAGTCGCCAGGGGTCCTACAAGCGTATCGCAGCTTTCTGATGGGCTCATTGGAAACGACATTGGCCAAATAACAGAGGTTTTTCTCACCCCGTTATTATAACGACTTACATATCCGATCAATCGTCGAATACACAAAGATGATTCACCACAAGATTAAATAACCAAAGCTGCAGATTTGAAAGCAGCGTGTTCAACTGCAGAGTGCTACCTATAGTTTTACCCAATTCTTGTGAAACCTACCCATCCGTCTTCAAAATATGCTGGCTCGAAAAGGCAGGTTCCCAAATCTAAATCTGGCGCTACAAAGAGCTTGCTAGTCTCAGATCGACAGTCATTCTATCATTCTTCGCTGTGAGCGTCACAGAAATGTACACCCCGGAGCACTTACTCACTATCTTCTAGTCTGACTTGCTAAATTTCCTTATCATAAAATGCTGGCAACACAGACCTTTCCTACTTTGGGGTTGATTCCGACGTTGATCAACATTGATGGATGTACAGAAAGCCCACGTTATTCATCTTCCATTTCTTCGCATACGTCTTTGACTCACATATGTCACGACATTACAATATGTAGACACAGGGAACTCGTAAAATGAATAATAGTTTCCTTGGACAGCACAATTCCATTATCCATGAATTGAAGATATCTTCCGCTATATCACTACACGCTTTTGTACAACATACCTGTAAGTTCTTTTTCAAACTAAACGTTCAAATGCCCGGAATTCAAATTAAAGGTGAAATGGCATGTGCGAAGATAGAATGCTCACAGCCCCACCGAAGTCTTCCTACACAACGATATACCCCTATTTCTTTCCCTCGTTGCGGACATGAGCCTATCAGAACATACAATACCATCTCCGGTTATAGAGCGCCAAAGTAAATGCATAAAGACGGCTCTGTGATAGCCATTTAGAGATACGGTATCACGATCTATTCCAAGAACTACTACAAATATGCGGTACAAATAAAGACTCATTGGCAGTACTGTGTCCCGCAGAAGCGCTTTAGAGGCATGAAAATGTTTCAGGGATTTTAAGGTGTACTATCATGATAAGTTCTCACTGACACCAGTTGTAATACCATTAAGCTTTGTGGCTTTCATGGTTGGGTCGTACAAACAAGAACATACGGCCGAGTAGCGACGAGTCATTTCTCGGAAGAAACAAATTTGGGTTATGTGGACTTTCTGCTCCGACGCCCTGTCGTTTGCTACTTCCTGCGAGCAAAACAATAGTTCACGGCTATACCATGAAGACGGTGTAGTCGAAGCTCGTGTGACCAGCACGGCCTCTGTCCTTTGGCGTAAGCGTGATTGCTTTGTAAATCTCGCAACCATCTTTCGAGGTTGCAATACAGCCAGAACCTCTATCTAATCGCTGAATATGCTATCACCTCATTAAATACACGATTAATTCTTCAATCAATTTTAAATAAGATCAGAAACTGATTTTGTAGACTGAGGGCCGGTCACACAGAGGGGCCCCATCATGCCACCATCTCGAAAGTAATCTCCGACCGCGAACTTGCATATTTCTCTTGGCAACATTGAATGATCAGGACTCTCTAGATAATATAGGCAGATAGAAATAGGTCTTACAAGCGTGATCCTGACAGGTTGACAGGTGTTGTGGTGCGAGGACTTGTGGACTTGTGGACGTGTGACACAGAGTCCAAATAGGAAAATAGTTGAGAAGGTCTGCCTTAGATACTGGTATACCCCTCTATTTGTTTTCATACAAGATCTCCCCCGCATTTAATTGTTCATAGTTCTTCCATATTTTCTCCTTTCTCTTGATCTCACTCATATCATTGCATTCCACCATCTGCGCCATTCTTCCATCAGTACCCGTGGACACCAGCCAACACACCCCGTCACACAGATTGCGGAGCAACGGAAACGTCCTGCTCCACTTCAGTACTCGCAAATAAAATCTTGCACCTTTCGGCTCATCGACTGGTTCTCGCACACAGCCTTCTCCAACATTTCTGCAGCCCCACTACCTTCTCTTCACAACCTGCACTAAAAGCTTCCAGACAACATGCTGTCCACGACGGCATGTACGACCTTCATCACCGCTAGATATGGCGGATATAGGTCTACTTCCGCTTCAAGTGCCAGAATCTACTGGCCGATGTCCCGTTTGTACATTGAATGAAAAGTGCTCACGGAGGTCATGTTGAATTGACGTGTCCCCACTGGATGAAAGGTATTTGCGAAGGTGTACCATGCGAGAGATTCACAGGAGACATACGTGCGGAGATGTAGACAGCCTCACTTTGTGCTTGGCGGCCGTGGTTTATGTTAAGTCAGACTGTCTATGGCTTGAAAGCAGTCTGTTTGGTTGGTTCGCACAATGCCGGAGTAGATAAGGTGTCAAAATCAGGTCGCGAGCGTGGTCTTGCTACGTCCCCTTCTGTCTCGGGTACAGCAGGTGAGACCATGCAGTTTTGAGGTGTGTTGGGCAGATATTGGGCGAAAATGATGGGCACGAATTCATTTGGGAGCAGAATAGGGTATGGCGGTGAATTTGGATGTGCTAGTTTGAATTGGCAGGTAGATTGGAAGTTGAACCAACACTCTGGGATTGTAAATGAACTTGTGGTGTTGTTTTCGTGGATAATGACCACTTCAAATCTTTGTTTGAAAATGTATGAATCATTTTAGTACGAAGATCACAGGCAGTCTGATCATGGCAATCCTAACTACCTATAGATGTAATCTTGGAGATCATAAGATAGGCTTGAGTTGACTCAGTATTTTAAAGTTTTTAACTTCCTTGCAAGTCGTATTCAAAGTGCGGAGGCGTTTTCAGCGTGGAGCTTGGTCATCTTGCTCGGGAAAAGAAGGCAAATCGATTACGTTTATTGAGGATATCAATGATCTCGCATCATACGATCACTACACGAGTGAAGATCAAGTGATTGAATAGCAACAGCCTGTTCGCTGAGGTTGGTCATACTTTGCTACATCATACAAATCGGAAAGGTATACTCAAAAAATGACGCCAAACACCTGATAGACCATGAGTCTGCAAGTTTAACCTTTGCCCCTAAAATTGAGAAAGGAAAAAGAGTCTGAAGAGCCCTTTCACATTTCTAGAACGCCTCTAGTGCCATGACTCCACTACAATAGCCACTCACTGAGCTTATACGCTCGCTACTCAATCGCTCTCATCATCAAAACTCGCTTCAGACGCCTCGGCTGAATCTTCATCATCACTGAGTACGTACTTTGCCGGTGCGACTGCAGCTCTACGACCAGGTCGGGAAGCAGGGGCGCGACTACGAGCAACAGGCATCTCAGTGTCGTCATCATCATCATCATCGTCAGAGAGAATTTCGTTGGCAAGCTGATCTACGTCTTCCATGTCATCATCTGAGTCGACAGTGACGGGCTTCTTTAGCTTTGGTGCAGGTTTGGCGAGGGTTTCTTTCTTCTTCGCATAAGCCTTGGCTGCAGGACTCAAGGTCTTACTTTTTGCAGCAGCGGAAGTCAGTGCCTTTGTTTTGGGAACTGGCTTTGTAGCAATACCTCTGGCCTTAGCAGCGGGTTTAGCAACAACTTTCTTTGTGATGACAACAGAGTCCTCCTCGTCGGAATCCATATTTGTGTCGTTATCACGAGCAGTAGGTCGTGTAGAGGCCTTAGGCTTCGGTGGAGCTAGTTTGCTAGGTACTGGCTTCTTTGGAATGAGACTCAAATCTTCGTCCTCATCCGAGCTCATAACCGTGTCCATGATGCTACGAGAGGGGAGACGCCTGGGAGAGCGTTCGGGTGGGGGTGCTAATGCCTCGTAATTGGTCTCGTCATCATCAAGTCCGAAAGGCTCTAAGACACTGCTCTTCTTTGTTGCCTTGGTGATACCGGCAGAGCTGCCAGGTCGAACAGAGCTCCTAAACATAGGCGCTTCGTTACCACCAGCACCGACTCCCTTCACCATGAGGCTAACATCGCCAAGAAGGTCGTCATCTCCAGAGTCGCTGTCACTATTGTCGGCTGTATACTTCGAAACTTGTTTGGTAGCGCCACGAGCTGCACGAGATGTTGTAGCTGCAGGTTTCTTTGCCTCTTCTTTAGCGACAGCTGCGAAGACATCCGAGATATCGTCGTCCGAGTCCACCACAGGTATGGGCTTCTTTGCGACAGGTCTGGCTCTCTTTACTGCAGGAACAGATTCTGCTGTGGCAGGCCTACTGGTCAAAGATACACTGGTCGGAGGAGAAGGGTCCTTCTTTACAAGGTGAGAAAGCAGAGTGCCTTGCTTATGTGAGACAGCAGACCCAAATGCGGAACTGCTTTTCAGAGCTTCTGCAGCAGTGAGCTTCTTCACAGGCTCTTGGTCCTGACGGAGATAGCTGAGTAAACCCTCCTTCTTTGGCTTGGCCTTCTTCTTGGCCGGACCGAAGTCTGAACCACTGTCGTCATCTGAGTCACTACCGTCCGTCTTTCTCTTCTTCTTGCCCTTAGCGCCCTTAGATGCGCCAATGCCAAGCTTCTGAGATGCGCGACGAGTAATACTGGCAATCTTCCTCTTACGCTTTACGTCTTCGTCAAGCTGAAGGTTCCACTCCGTAACGAAAGCCTCCAGATCGACGGTCCAGATGTCTTTGGGTGAAAGTTTGATGAGGGTATCGATCTCGTCTTCCTTGTCACCAATCTGCTTGAGTAGCTTCTCGACACGTTCTTGGGTCAGAGACCAAATGGCCATCTATGCAATGTCAGTATGTGTGCCGAAGAGTATTGAAAGGTTACTTACACCCAGGAGATAGTCGTAGTCATTGGCACGGACTTCGGCCCCGGCTTCTTCAGAATCTTCGTCATCTTCCATAGCATCTTCATTCTCACCAACTGTTTTCGCATCTTCAACCTTGGGGAAAGGTGTAAATCCGAGTTTTTTGAGTTCTTGAACGAGGGCGGACTTCTTCTTCTTCGAAACAATGAGCTTGTTATCAATGATCATCTGGATGAACCTCGCCTGATTCGACAACTTGGAAAGCTCCTTCTGCATGAAATCCAACTGATGCGCTTTCCTCTTCTCGTAGTATCGCAAGCGAACGTGATAGAACTCTTCCATGATATCCAGGACGGTCGCATATTTGTGGATTCGACCCTGAGCGTCAAAAGCTACAAGATTCGAGGTGGACTGAGGTTTATAGAGCTTGAACATTTCCTCGAGGCCACTAGCCACGGCGTTCGCCATGTGTTTATCTTCCATCTTGATGATGAAATGGACTCTGTCAGGCGTATTATAGTCGACGTAATCTTTGATGAACGAAGGCGTCTTCTCGGCCTTGAGGATTTCCTCGAGCTTTTCCTTAAAGTCCTGTGTCCAGTATCGTACTGGGAGTTCTGTAACTTCAATCTCATTGTCGCTGGTTTGTCGGATGATGCCCTTGAAACGGTACTTGCCATTTCCAAGGTCTTCAGTCGTACCGGTAAAGCCCTTGTACCAAGGAATCATTGGTTTCATGTCGTCCTTTGTGTTTCCATCCTGCATACGAATCCTGACATTTTCGATGATATCCATGGGGTTGAAGTTTGGAATTTCAGAGCTCCAGCCAGTACCGATACCACTTGAGCCATTTACAAGGATCATGGGTAGAACGGGGACATAGATTTCGGGCTCAATCTTGTTACCATCAGATTCGCCGTACTTCAGAAGAGCATCATCGTGTGAGTGGAATATTCTACGGGCAAACGGCGACAGGCGTGTATAGATGTACCTGGCGCTGGCGGCATCTGAGCCACCCTGTAGACGGGAGCCAAAGTTGCCACTTGGCTCCAGGCAGTTGATATTGTTGGTGCCAATGAAATTTTGAGCAAGACCAACAATCGTGCCCTGCATAGATGCTTCACCGTGAGCATAGTCAGTGGTACCAGACACAGATCCGGCAAGTTCAACGACTTTGACGTCTTTCTTGATATTTCGTCTGAAACAAGTGTAAAGAACCTTGCGTTGACCAGGCTTTAGACCATCAATGACAGATGGGATTGATCGCAAATTGTCAGCCATGGAGAAGAGGATTAGCTCCTTATTGACAAAGTCGTCATAAGAGATTTCTGGCGTAGTAAGATCCAAGTGATTACCTGGAATGAACTCTCGCAGCCATTCTTTTCGCGCATCAGCCTTCTTTTTGGAAAAGGCCAATTCGATCAGCTTCTCTTCATCGGCACGCATGACCTGAAAACGCTTCATGTGGGTATCAAGATCTTTGAAGTAGATCTGAGCATCAGGAATATCACTGGTACCCAATCCCTTGTAGTATTTATGATCCCAGCTCTTCTCATTCTTGTGCTGCTCCTTCCACTCTTCGTACTCGGGCATAGAGAAGAAGCTCTTCATGTTACGTGGGTTCTTGGGATCGCCCTTCCAGACCTTGACGATGGGTGTGATGAATTCGAGAAGAAATCCAGGGATCTTGAGTAAACTAGGAAATTGAACTTGGAGGAAATTGATGAGTAGACCTTTGATATGGCTTCCGTCATGATCTTGATCTGTCATAATCATGAGGTGGCCATATCGAAGACTCTTCATGTCCGCGAGAGTGTACTCCTTCTTGTGCTGGAGACCTATGAACTTTTTGATATTCTGGATTTCCGTATTTTTCATAATCTGGTCCACAGACGCATCGCGAACGTTGAGTAGCTTACCCCGTAGAGGGAAAACTCCAAACAAATCCTGGTTAACTACGGCACGTCCAGCTAAAGCTAGCACACTAGCCGACTCACCCTCGGTAAGGATAAGTGTACACAGATGTCCATCCTTCGTTCCGGCTTTGTTGGCATCAGTGAGCTTAGCATTATTGATGCGGTTGCGCTTGTTACCGTCAGTCTTCTTCATCAGTTGATCTGCTTTTTGTTGAGCAAAATGCATAATGTTTTGAATGACGTCTGTTTTCTCGATGGCCTTCAGAAACTTTTCGCTCAATATAGGTTTGCTACCGAACTGACTTGCCTTTGTCGTCAGCTGCTCTTTGGTCTGGGAAGTGAAAGCGGGATTGACGATAGAACAGTTGACAAACAGGAAGAGGTGATTCTTGATCTGAGCAGGCTTGAGTTTCACGGCTGCCTTATTCTTCTTGTTGACGATGGCCATGAGCTTCTCGATGATTTGGTCAGCAACATAGTTGACGTGAGTACCACCGGAGGTCGTCGCGATCGAGTTCACAAACGAGACTTGATTGAAAGACCCATCAGACACAGCAAAACCAATGTCCCAACGATCGTGCTTGTCAGTGATGATGACATCCTTCTTGTCGTCGTCCTCACTATTGCCTTGCTCCCGAGAAATAGCCTTGGTATACATCTCCATGTATTTGGCAAAGTTGGTAACCTTGATACGGTCGCCATTGAGATAAACCTTGATGCCCCGCAGCGTACCAGCCATGTCATATGTTCTCCGCTTTACTAGAGCCTCAAAGTCGTCATCGATGCCATCCATGCCAAACTTGGCGTAATCGGCCGTCCAGGAGACCTTTGTGTAGTCATCGCCCTTGATGTCGGTGATCTTGGGCTTGCCCATTTTGCTCATATTCTCTGACCATGTTTGCTTGTACTTTTTCTTCTGCTTGGAGTCAACCGTCTCAACAGTGAACTCGGTACTGAAGACGTTACAAAGCTTAGCACCGTAACCGTTGCGACCACCGGTAACCTTTTGCTGGTTATCGTCGTAGTTTGAAGAGGTAAGGAGGTGACCGAAGATCATCTCTGGTACGTATATGCCGTGTTCCTGGAATGATTAGCCCAGTACCACTTACACAGCATGGCTGACTCACTTTATGTATTTCAACTGGAATACCTTTGCCGTCGTTTTTCACAGAGATCTCGCCAGACTCACGATCCACTGTCACTCGAATCTCGCTCATGTTCTTGTCGTTTTGTTTGTTGTCTGCCGCGTTCACAAGAATTTCATCAAAGATCTTGTATAGGCCGGGAACGAACGATACATCGCGAAATTCCATGCTCTCGCTGGTGGAGTTGTAGACCCATCTCTTGTCGGTTTGACGCTCCACAGAGCCAATATATGTGTCAGGGCGCTTCATGATGTGTTCCAAATGGGTAAGCTGCTCAAGAGTTAGCTTCTGCCCCTTATCATCTTTCGTCACCACGAACCATCTGGTATTTGCTGCTGGCGCCTCCAGAGCCCTTCTTGGGCTTCTCTGATGGCCCATCATCCATGCCATCCAGTCCAAAACTCTCGTTTGCGATATCTGCAAGCGGCTTGCCACTGGTCTTCTTGGGCGCAGACGCCTTCTTCTGCTTGGGGGGGGTGTCTGCAAGCAATGATTCATCGTTGCCAATGGGTTCTGCATCCATGTCGATGTCCGAGTTCTCGTTATCGGAGTCTTGTTTTGCCTTCTTCTTGGGTGCAGCCTTTGCTCGTGGTTTTGGAGCTGCGGAAGGATCTTTCGCTGTGCGTACTCGAGGCTTGGGCGGACCGGCCGCCTTTTTTGTCGCCGTGGCCTTAGGCTTTGCTACGGGTTTGGTAGCCTTGACAGGCGCGAAGTCTGAGCTTGCGCCGTCATCGAAGATCGACTCATCCATAGAGTCGCTCATGGTGAAGGGAGAGTGACTGTGGAACTCCACACAAAAAAAAGCTAGGGTTAGTAGTAACAGAGACCCGAGCTCGGTGGTTGAGCGGGGAGGTTATGAGACGCAAACGAAAGGAGAGTCACTACGACAAAGGTGGACCGGGAGTGTGTTAGTAAACAGAAGAGACAGACGCTAGTGCGGCAACTCACGCGACTGATTGGCTATAACTCAAAGCAGCGACAACGCCGCAATTGTACGATAGAGGTGAACGGTAAGAGTGCAAAGCATAAATCCACAGATTGTTTTGTATTTGCCAAATCATTTCTTGGCTGGCCACATCCGCAACGAAGTAGAAATAGGATTTTCACAATCACCAAGTACTTTCAGTAACATCTACTTGTATCCTATACCTATCACTCTCGACAAACCAGTGTACAGAAGAGACAGCTCAATAACCTTATGATGATGCTTGCCGTGATGAAATGTGACTTCATCTTCCCAATGGTGGGCAGAACGCGTCGTGGAAATTTCGTGTCAAAGCCTTTCTATATATGGTTAGTGCACGCTAGCCTCTGAGTCGCAAAGTTGCATGCTCTGACTTTAGCAGAGATCAAAAAGTGGCTTTTCCGCATTCCATACTGTGGTTGTCTCCCAAGGCATATGTTGTTCTCCATTGCTTATGATCTTGAGGTAATTCCTATAATTTGTCGGAGTTGCTGACGAGGTCAATTTTGACCAATCTAAAGACACCCTCAAACATACCCCACATATGGCAAATGGCCTATACTCGGTGGAGTGACTATAGTAAATCCATCGGAACATATCCAGTGCGTGATAAACAATTAACTTTGCTTGTTACTGTTCACCATGGGGACCTTCAGAGATGATTTCACATTCCCTTAAGTGTAATACTCTATGTCTACTACTTTGACTTGTAATTCTTCAAGTCCTCGCAGATAAGATTTGACTCTGGAAACGGATTTTCCCTGCAGATTTATTTCGCTGCCTTCTTTGCTCAGCGCTCCACCTTAGCCTCATCAGAATCGTTCATCTTGATATTAATGTGTGCTTTCACCAAATCACAAGGAGTTTTGGCGAATGCGACCTTGGTTGAGCTTGTGTTCATGATGAGGCGAGGTGCCGTTGGAGCTGCCATTTGGGCGGTTACATTTCGAGTTTTTGGATAGATTTTGGCACTGCAATCGGAACATGGGCGTGGAGGCCATGTCTCACATTGAAGATGGTCAGGCCTGTTTTCACAACGTCTGTATTACGATAAGGCTGCTTGACGCATACAGTACTGTATGGTGGTTGCAATTGACTATGACCGGGTTTGCTGTAGCAGTCAAAGATCTGGTCTAGAGGGGTGATATATTTGACATGCGTAGTGTGTAGTGTGGCGCAGAGAGTCAAACCAAAATTATCGGCAGTATTGGATTGATGTGTTGGCATATGCGATCCTTGGTTCGCTCCATAACAGGTGTGAAAGGTGACATTGTGGCGGCTGAACAAATTGCCATGAACGTTGGAGAGACTGACTCAGATTTTGGACGCATTATAATCATCAACTGTGTATACAAGGTTGATCTCATTGCTCTGCGTCCGGATGCCGTGCCCTGTGGACGATATCTGAATGGCGATGCCAGGGCTCCTCGAAACGGTCTCCAGGTTTGAGGGGAACAGCAGTGACATTGCTGAAGCTTGTCTGAGGCATTGGTTCATGACGACAGCTTTGGCGTGGACCAGGGACGTAAGGGCATTGAGGAAGAAGATGGGAGCCGCCATATCGCGGGCAGGTAAGCTCAAGGTTGAACAACGTTGAAGAACCTTGTTCACAATGATGATGATGACGATGATGACGATTACAGACAGCGAGCACCGAGTCTGATTAATGCAATAAAGAATGAAGACTTGAGAGTGGAAATGAGGTGTTAAGTACATCTGGAGGTATTGCTGCGTCGAGCATGTGAGGGTGGGGGGGAAGACTTATTGCTTGTTGTTACTCGAAGGGTGGGAGTTGAGGGAGATGCACTCTCCAATTCTGGAAGATGCTGCCATCTATAATGCACTACTATCTTATTAATTAAAGCCACAGTCTACGATACCTCATTCATTCCTTGATACCCGTCTCTGTTCGCGAAAGAATTTCACGTGTAGTGTCTACTTATCAGTGATAGAGTTGATTAAACTATGGTTTTGAACTAACCTCAGGCTTGATCGATATCAAATCCTTTTGACCTATATACATATCCTCCTTATGCATATTAATACATTTCCGATGTAGCCAAGCATGACACAGATCAGGCTTCGTGTTTGTTGATTCAGAAGAAGACAGGAAGAAATACATGCATTTCGCAGCTTCGCGCTACGCTCATAGAGTTCTGCGTGTAAAAGAAGAAATCCTGTGCATTATGAGCGCAAACACGACCGTTCGAATTCGCATAAAAGCGGGATTATCAATGAACCTGGGGACGCCACGAACCTAGTGACATCGCGAAAGTCGTGGTTGGCGTGCCGATTCACTTATGTCATCAGTCACACCAAACAACCTGTAACAGGAATCACACATGTGAAGCCTCAGGACACAACAACTGTGCAAGGAAGAGATCATGGCGCCAGACAATTTACGCACTTTGATTTTTCAGACCGGATTTCTCCATCTCGCTCCCAGACAGCTTTTGTTGTGAATCCTGTCGAGTTTTTGACTTCCAATCAGGCCCCATTTACGCGCCATCTCACCCCACCACCGACACCGCCGCCATCCTCCATAAAACACCAACATGTCGTCCGCGTCCAAGAAGGTACCGGTTCGGCTGCCTGCGAAAATAGAACATTTCGATGAACCATGGTATCACTATCTCACCATTGATCTGATATGGTACGTCCTCGGGTACACGCTTTTCCACCCATGGGTATCATGGATCATCGTGCTGTGTTTGCGTGCGCAATATACCGCATATGAAACTCCAGAAATGCGCATCGCAATGGCCTGGGCAGTACTGATGAGTGCCATTGGCATCTTTGGCATCGTCAGCGACAGGATCGCATTCGGGCCGTCGCGAGAGGTCGATCTGAGTGAAGAGGTTATCGTCATCACGGGAGGTGTGCAGGGCTTGGGCGGGCTATTGGCAGAGACTTATGGTATGCGCAGCGCGAATGTGGCTGTCTTGGATCTGAAGAAAGTCGATGACGACGAAGCAGAGGAGAAGGGCGTGGTATACTACCAGTGCGATGTTGGTGACGCGAAGCAGGTTGAAGCTGTCGCAACCAGAATTGTCGAAGAAGTGAGTGTTATCGAAACAATATAACGACAAGCACTAATACTTACAGCTTGGTATTCCTACTATACTTATAAATAACGCCGGTATCGTTCACACAAAATCGATTCTCGACACCACGGCCGAAGAAGTTGAGCAGTACGTATCTCTTCACCTCGATTCACACCAAACCTAACACTTGCAACAGAATTTTCCGTGTAAATACTCTGTCTCACTTTACCACCCTTCGCTCGTTCCTCCCTTATATGCTCCGCGAGCGCCGCGGCACCATCGTCACCGTATCCTCTGTGCTAGGCCACCTGGGCGCCGCCAACCTTTCAGCATATACCGCCTCGAAAGCCGCACTCCTCGCTCTTCACCAGTCCCTTCGTGCCGAGCTCGCTCAAAATCCCGACGCCAAAGAGATCAAGACAATACTGGTCACACCAGGCCAGATGGGTACACAAATGTTTGCTACTCTCAAGACGCCGAGTAACTTTCTTGCGCCTGTTGTCACGCCAGCTGAAATGGGCAAGAACATTATACGTCTAGTTGAGAGGGGTGAGAGTGGCGAAATTGCCTTACCACTCTATTCCCGGTACATTCAGATTCTGGGCATCTTGCCATTCGGGGTACAGCATGTCTTGCGGAGGTTGAGTGGTATGGACAAGGCACTTGAACCTGAGAGCCACAAAATAAATGAGAAGAGATGAAATCTAGGACAGCAATACCTTAGGAATACTTAGAGATATCAGCCAGAAATTCGCCGGTGTGTTTAATCAAGTTAATGTAGCATTATCATCGCATCACACCCCTTAATGAGCCACAGATTTGTCTCCACTTGAAGTAAGCTACAACGCCGTTCCAGATTCCAGATCAACATCAGGATGCCAGAAGTACTGTCGGTACTTGCAGAATGAAGATCTTCTGGACAAGAATAAGCTTGATGATTAAAATTTTCCACGACTTACACCATCCTTTGCACATCCCTACTAACTGCATCTGAAGATCCCCCATTCCTTGCAGAGCTTCTTGCAGGTCCTATATTTCCGTCCAGAGTTTCCTTGGTGGGTGTGGGCTTCTAAACCAGTGCTTTCGAATGTTGACACAGTGACTGAAGTTGGTGATACTGGTACTGCGAGGATAGGTGCAGAGAAAACCAACAGAACTGCTGTGAGAGCGGGGTGCTGAGACGCATCAAAGAACGAGATTGCTGACTTGTGTTGATTACTGCTGTGGGGGTTACTTGGTGAGAGGAGACACTTAGGAGGTAAGAAATAAGGTGGGAGCCACAAGGTTATATAGTACGATGCAGTCTGAATATCTAGTTATTTTCGCTCATATAGCTTTTGACGGGCAAATCGCGTGCTGGTGGTAGAGGCAGATGGAGGAATAAAAAATATTTCTAACTGAGTCCTGAGTGGAACATGACAATATGTAGGAGAATGCAGCATATGATTTTTTTGGGTTTCTACGATTGTTGGTTGAAAGAAAATTCTGTCGAACTCTCATTCATTTCAAAGGCACAAATACAGCGCTTATTATATGGTTATCTATATGGAGGGAATTGTCTCAGGACTTCCAGGGCTCTCAACGTGTGGGCACGATTACGCAAGCACACATTGCAGGCAAAGAGGGGAATAGATCAGGTGTCCGCTTCAAATCAAACCACCTGAGTAATTAGTATTTCTGGAGACAGGCACGCACTTCCATCAGTACTCAAGCTTACGCCCGGCCATCAAATTCCTTGAGCTGGATGAGTTTAGAGTATTTCAAAGACCAATGTTTCTTTTCTCGACTGCAGCCATCAAGGTTGGTTGGGTTCTGCAGATAAGATTGTTCTCTCCCCTCATTCGGACTCTCTAAGGCTTCGTTGCTCATGGTTCAAGCAGGCCTTAGGTATATTGCTATTTGAAATGCTTTATGTCCTGAAAGTCCTAAGTCTCACAGATGAAATAGTCAGATATGTGCCCGATAAAACAGGTTAGAAGAGCTTAGTCTTCCAGAGTTTAAATCTGGGAGTATTCGAGAGAAAGACGAAATGTCAACAAGAGAAAAAGGTCCCCCCTTTTGCAATGCCCTGAGCAGTTATTGTCACTCTTGAGGGTGTTCCATGTTGTTTTTCACTTCACTTGCAGTATCGATCAGCTCCACGTTGGACACAACTATTTCACAACCTAGTACCCATAGATTTGATATTATTATACCTGAAACACTTTGCGTAATATGAAGTGCGGAACTTCAATGGGCAGATGAGAGAAATTAATGGATGGAAAAGAGTTGTGCATATTTGCCTTATCTATTCATTGACGTCACTTTCTATGTTGCTGGGGGCAGAGTTGCTTGCCCGAGAACGGGGCCTCAAGTCATATTGTTTCGTGAATGTGTTTCACCCCATGGTCCTACAGATGACAATGGTCCGTGCCCTGTGTGGGTCTTTGGAGCCGCGCTTGCGCCTTCACCTTGTTATTCAGGCACAACCCCAACGTCACACCCGTTTGCAAGTCCAGACATGAGACCTAATTTCACCACATGCGACACGCAATTACGATGTACAATTCACCGACGAAGCCGCGCACTAACGCAATCGGAAATGAAGATGTGCTGCCAGGCAGGCAACGCGCGTTTCATCGACGTTCAAGAGGCGCTTTCCCCTGAACCTAGTATCCCAGCCGCACCTACTACTTGAAAAAATGCCAACGTTCTTCTAATCGCCGTTTTCACGACGCTGACAGTCACTCTTTTGTACTTTGCCTCGACTACACACTCCTTCTTGTTGATTGAAACTGGTCACCCTCATTCACTAATAAGACAACGAAAACGAAAACGAAAACGAAAACGAAAACGAAAACGAGAACAACGACAACGACAACGACAACATCAACGTCAACATGGCTCCGCAATTGATCATTTGGAAGAAGCGTATTCTTGTGCCTTTCTGGATTGTCCGCATATGTATAATGATCTTTATTATCACCAGCTACGCATTGAGTTTACGATCCGTCAGTAGCATAAAAGATGTCATTAAACCGGCCGTCGGGTGAGTCGCGAAGTGGTAATCGAATCAAAAAGTACAGCACTGATTGATTCCAGGTCGGTGATTGTCTTCATGTTGTTCACCGTTATCGTGCTTTTGATCGATATCCTGGCAATTATCCTCTTTCTTCGCGACTCTCTGCAACCAGGAACATTCCTCACAATGAACTGCTTCCAGACTGGGTTTTGGGGAGGAGTCTTGATCATGGACTTTGCCGCAATCGCAGATGGCGCAAGTGCGGTCGGCATTGGGTTTAGCATCTTCGTCTTGTAAGCGGACCCTTGGACGACGCTGGAGATCAAATTCAGAAGACTAACACGTTGCAGCGTGACCTTCGTCGGCCTTCTCATCTACGCCGTCGTTGGATATTCTCGCGCGAAGAAGGTAGTACAGCGCGGCAACTACGCCCCCGCCCATAATCCTGCTACTCAAGCGTCACCTGCATACCCACCGCCATACCAGGGCGCACCGCCATACCAGCAAAGCACTGCATACTATCCACATACTGAATCGCCTGTAGAGCTCCAGGGCAATCAGTATCTGCCTCCATATCAAGCAGGGCCCGAGACAGATTACTATCAGACGCAGCCAATGAAACCTGCACACATGGTGTAGTTGAGGACAGGAAGTGTGGTCTCAGTGAGAATGCCCTTAGATACCGATAGAAATTGTGCGCAACATGAAGTAAGCTCAATCCATATTGAGGCTATTTACGTGCAGAAAGTCGTACATGGATGTGAAAAGATGACATTATACCATAGCCCAGTTAAGACTTGCTCGCTTGGTGCCTGCATCGCAGTGCAATTTTTCCGTGTTGAGAAAGGGTCGAGGCGCGCTGCATTTCGTGGATATATGTTCCCGCGCAACGTTTTTGCGCACCTGATCGACAATCGTGCCGTAATACGAACAGCGAAGGTCTTGGAGTCCCGGAGCACTAGATATCTATGGAAGATACGATACCCTACTCAAGATGAAGCAAGACATGTGAAGGTCAAGATGGCGTGGATTGAAGCGTGAGCAGAGCACACGTGCGAACGCGCATCGGACGCACCTACCGGAAGGGGTCGCCCCCACTAGCGCTACTTGAGCCGCCTCGGACATCTATACCACTCACAGCTGCGAAGCCGTTGTCCGCCTACCTTGCAATATACTCGGCACTCAATCACATCGCTTACACATGCACGTTCTGTTGTGCTCCTGATCTTACCATGGGTATGACCTGGTTGGTCATCTGCGTTTGATTCCATACAGACTTAGCTACGAAAGATGGGCAATTTGACGTTCGACTGATAATGGCTGAGGACCGACAGTCGTCCGGTCTAGTGGGTATATATAACAGCACCAGATCCTCCAATACATTTCTCAGACAAGGAGCATTGTCCTTTTATCTGCTAGTCACGAACAATAGTTATTTTTTGGTGATACTTGCTCGGTTCATCGTTTCGTTCGTTACATCAAAATGCGGCTCCACGTTGTGCTCGCTGCTGTTCTTCCTCTCGCTCAAGGCGTTCGTATTGTCCAAAGCAACGACGATGGTTGGGCCGAGATTAATCTCCGAACCTTTTTCAATGTTCTGAACACAGCTGGCCACCAAGTAGTGCTTTCAGGACCAGCTGAGAACCAATCTGGAACTGGTATGTCTCGTCACTCTACACGATTACACTCATTTTCTAACCAGGTCAGGCTCCAGTGACGAGACTCCAACCACGGTCGACTCTGATGGATGTGAATTCAAATCTTGCCCTGCTGGAAGTCCTCCAACGGGAGCGAATGCTACCGACCCGCGCTTGAATTACGTAAACTCATATCCCGTAACCTCCATCAAGACGGGAATTTCTGTCACTGGACCCAAGCTTTGGAACGGCGCCACGCCAGAACTCGCTCTTACCGGACCCAATGTTGGAGGAAATGTTGCCATTCAGGTGCCATTTTCAGGAACTGTCGGCGCCGCCGTCTATGCGGCAAAAACGGCAAAGATTCCAGCAATCGCCTTTTCAGGACAGACAGGCGAGCGAACTGCATGGAACCAGCCAACGCCTCTGTACAGCAAGGTCTACGCTGACCTTGCTCTTAACATCACCACTACCATCATAAACTCTGGAAAGCCTTACCTTCCCGACAATACATGGCTCAACGTCAACTTCCCTGCAGTATCGGACACTCGATGCAATAACGCAAACCAGTTCAAGTACATTTTCACCCGCATCAACACTGGTCTCGTCAGTGCTCGGGACGCAAATTGGTGTGGAAGCACGCGCCTGCCCTGGGAGGCAGATGTTGCGGTGTTGAGGGGTAGTAGCTGTTACGTAGCCATCAGCCCTGGAGACGCGAACGATAAAACGACGGCAAATGCTGCTCTCCAGCTGCAGATCATCAATAAGCTGAAGCCAATCTTGTCGTGCTTGCCGTGAGGAGATAAAAAGCAGTATATCGAAAAGCAACTAATACAATATATTCGTAAGACGATGTTGCATGTTTGTAGTTACACTCAAATCTAGCTCTGTACTGAAATACATATCTTAATATCTCAACCATTGAAAGTCGTCATGTGCAAGCACCAAATTATGACCCTCACCCCATACTTCTCCTTCTGTTGCGAAACGGAGCGATCCTACTTGAATCAACGGAAAGAGTTTGTCACACTCTTTCGCGTCCAATGCTTCGAACTCCTTTGAAGTAGCCTTGAGAGTGTTTTTCATCGTCTCCTGTAGTGTAGAAGCCTCTTTCTGATCGACACAGATGCGGCGAGGGAACCTGACGGGATGAGGATCACTACATATCGGTATCACCGTCTCTGTCGGCGTCCGAAGATTGAGCGTCATGACTTCTAGGTACAAGACGCCAAAATCTGGGTCGCCATGTGACAGTAAGTTTGCGAGTGACTTGAGCAGGATAGCAATGTAGTCGAAGAGCTGTCCCGCAAAACTATCAGGTGAGTCCTCTAATAGATGAGCAAGCTCGTGGTCATGTGGGACATAAGAGTTGACGATACTGTCGTGAAAAGGCTCGCGGATCCGGAGGTCGACATTGATGAATAGTTGGCAGATGGTTGGTGACAAGGCAGGAAGACGTGTCCACGACAGAGAGAAATACGGTCGACCGTGAGAAAACGTGACGTCCAATTCATACGCCAACTCCTTCGCTGCTACCATATGCTGGATTGCGCGTTTAAATTCATGGTGGGTTTGTCGACACGTGCGAAGAATGCCCCAGTAGCATCGGAGTGGTAGGTCTCTCTTTACGTAGGTTTCTGACACAACCATTACCCCGCGGAAGCGAGGTTTTATCTCCTCTTTGAGCAACAGCTCGTACACATCATTTCGAAGCTCCAAGGGCAGATCCAAAAGTCCGGGCATTCTCGACTTATCAGATCAGAGACAGGATTAGGGTGCGGGTCGAGAATCAGGGTTCAGTCCGGAGGAATCGGATGTGGGCAGGCTCTAGGCGGGGCGTCGGAAACGGAGCCGTAAGGACCTTGGGTCCTTACTACAGATTGGTACATACGGTCATGGAAGACATGAAAGCACGATGTTCGCAAAGGACAATTATGAGCAGACTGAAAGGTTGAGGTTCTACAGTGCCTAGAGCGTGGTATCAGTATGACGCTAGGCCCAATAAGGGCAATGCGGTTGGTGCTATGTCCGGATAGCGACGGCGCTGCGAGCAGCTTTCCGTTGCGACTACGACTTTTGTTATATATCTAGCCAGGCTGAAGTTGCTTGTGTACGGTTAGATCTTCACTCAGACGTGCATGCCACACTGTCGCAACCATGGATGACTGGGAGTTGGACCAAATCGCCTCCGATAACCCTGCCATGACAGCGCCTGCCGCCCAACGAGCTCCAATCAAACGGCAAAGATCCCACCATCAAAGAGAGCCATCTAAAGTCCAGTCCGAAAATGTCGATAACACGGGAAAGCCGTTGAACCTGACAAAATATGATGTATGTCATTGGTACAGAGACAAACAATTCGGCATAATAGTAACGACGGCTTCAGGTTGGATGGCGTAGGATAGTCCGAAACTTCTCTCCTTCCTGGTTCTCCGTCACCATGGGTACCGGAGTCGTTTCACTACTTCTCGTCGCTATACCCTTCAAAGCAGATTGGCTATACTGGCTGGCGGTAGTGTTCTTCGTATTTAACACCGTCCTATTCTCATGTGCCTTTGGCATCTCTATTCTACGTTATACACTATACCCGGAAATCTGGAAAGTCATGATTGCTGACAGTGTGAACTCACTCTTCCTTGGGACTATTCCAATGGGATTTGCTACACTCATCTCAGCCTGGTGTTCTTTATGTATTCCTTACTTTGGTCCTTGGGCAGTTACGTTTATTTGGGTTTGCTGGATCATCGATTCTGTGGTAGCTGTGGTAGTAACGATTTCTTTGACGGTCATGTTGATTTCGGCGTCTCATCGACAAGCGCTCGACCGTATCACTGCCGCTCAATTGCTACCCATCGCTGCTTCCATTGTTGCTGCTAGTACAGGTGCTAGAGTTGCCGAACACCTACCCGACTCGGAGAACGCTCTTGGGACAATTCTTGCTTCATATATCATGTGGGGAATGTCGACGCCTCTAGCAATGACAGTACTTGTCATGTACTACACCCGCCTGGCCCTTCACAAACTGCCACCACGAGAGATAGTTGTTTCTTCGTTCCTACCACTTGGGCCCCTAGGAATGGGAGGATACGCCATTACATATCTCGGATCCGTGAGCCGTCGAGTTTTTCCACAAACCAGGTTCTTCGCTGATCTTCCTGTCGCTGGTGACATCTTCTTCGTTCTTGGAGTCTTTATAGCTTTGATCATGTGGGCTTTCGGTCTTACATGGCTTTGCTTTGCACTTGCATCCATCTACAAATCTCGACCATTCCCCTTCAACATGGGCTGGTGGGGCTTTACCTTTCCTCTTGGGGTTATGGCACTCAGCACAATAGAATTGGGAACCATTTTCCATAATATGTTCTTCAAAGTCCTTGGAACGATATTTGCAGTTGCTGTGATGCTATTGTGGTGTGTAGTAGCCGCTGGTACAATGAGAGGGGCTTGGAATGGAAGGCTTTTCAATGCACCCTGTTTAAAAAACCTGCCCAAGAAAGAGGGAGACGCGACAAGAGATGAGTTGGAGCGAGAAAAGGGATTGATGAAGAATTAGAAGTGTGTGTTTAAATGTGCTTGTAACAATAATGGTATCTGTATCTATTTACGAGGTCTAGATTGAACCCAACCGATGCGTATGTCTGGGGGAATTCAGCGTACTTTGTGCCCAAGATAAACAGGTTTTTGGCATATTAAGGTCAATCGTGGTTACCGTTGTAGAAAATGATTTGTTTCCATGCATATGGATAGTTTCTAAGGTCAAAAAAAGGCCTCCACTCAACCATTGATATCCAAATATCCACCGGTAACTATTGCTATCAGTGCTAGACCTCGACCGATGACGGAAAGGCATTATCCCACATCTACGTTTACTTCCATTTGCATGCTCCAAGAAGTTCAAAACGTAGTTTTGTAGCTGAATACTCATCCACAAATGATTCTGTGGAACTTTAAAGCATTTCATTTGTGTCCAAGTAGCTGCGCTGCTTATCAAAATCATGCGTGAGCTTCGAGACTTAGCTGCACATAGGTACCCATATTCCCCAAAGCTGATTCCGATTTTGGTTGGATTTGTTGAGTCGTATACTTGGACTGTTTTATATTCGAATGGTACAGCTACAGAATAGCATGATATTTTGGGTATTGTTGCCTGCTCGCGGAAGATTGACGAGAACATGATCAATAAATGAGAATGCCCACTGGCTACGGTGGACTCACAACTTTACGTGTTATACTGAGAACCTCACAATAATCTGTATTGAACCCATCAACGGAACGAAAGAAGGATTATGGTTAGATACATCTGAGACCGCATGCATCGCAACCGAAATCTACAACTACGAATCTACATGTATAATCTATTCTTGTTCAAGCTCCCTACCATTCCTTCGTCTGCTTTCGCTAGTACGATCACGCCCACCGGGTCGTTCGGGCACACATCTCCAATCTTGATAGGAAGATCGTGTAGCAATGCTGCTCGGTCTAAGCCATCCAGAGTCGTTCCACCTGTTGGCGTAGGGACATAGGGGTTCAGCATTGTCAGTGAAGATGCGTAGCCGATGATGTCTGGGGCAATTGTTTTGTACTTAATGACCAGGCCGGCATATCCTATGACTAGCAGAAAGCTGGAGCAGGCAAGGAGCACACTAAACCATTTCCAGTTGGTTTGATACGTTGATACGGACATCTCTAATTTCGCAGGTGTAGTAATACTGGACGAGGAAAATTCCTCTTCTGGTCGAAGGTTGTTACGGCGGCTGGACTGCAAGTTAATGTCGATAGCGGAGTATGCGTAGGATAATGTGAAGTAAGAATTCCAAAGTACCGTCAAGTTCCCGGCAAAATATTCTGCAGTCTGATTCCAGAGCGCAACCCTTTCATCAGTGGGCTGGATATATTTGTTCGAATCCGCCATCCACCTTTCCATGATTGTGGAGGTATAGCCGTTACCGTCGATGTTTTCAGACGTGGGCATAGTCAACATCAAGTTGCGCAAGGCGTTGGATCGTATGGTTTCATCCACTTCTAAAGTGTAGTCGTCCCCAATTAGATTCAATTTGCGCACTCTCTTAGTATAGCATGGATCTGCGTTGCTTTTGCATAGAACTTCGGCCTGCAAATGTTCGAAAGTGACCTCGCAGTGTGCCACTGACACCATGTGATCGGTAAAGTTACTCAATTCTTCCGTAGTTGGGGGAGCTAGAGATTTACTGATGATCGAGCACGGGTAGGATGGGCATCCCAGTACGGGATCCGCAAATTGAAGCTTCCAGGTCACATTGGTATCGCCAAAACCACTCTCGACCAAGCCCATGCGCTCATTGCTGGAACAAGTGATGTCGAACTGTCTGGCCGAGATATTGTAAGCCTTCGACGCATCACCTACCCCATAATAGAAACTTTGATCGAAACTACTGACGTCGGAACTGACAGTGTTGTCGACAGGAATACCTACCAACGAGCTCCAGGAAGGGAGGGGTATTTCAATGGGGTCGTAATAACTTTGAACAAGTTTCCATTCCCCAGTAGAATTGGCCTCGACAGACCGATATGTAGGAAGTTTGACGTTGGCCCAGGGATCCACCGTGCTCGTGTGATAAGTTGAGCTCATGACTATGGATGCTAGAAAGAGGGTTCCGTAAGAAGTTCGATCCGAATTTGAGTAGTCGGCATTTGCTAGATCGGAATTCTTGACAACAGAGGGATTAAAGTATCGAAAAGTGGCATCGGAATTTTCGTAACGATCAAAACTGCGGCGTTTCAAGACTCGAAGTGCAGCCTGGCCACCAAACGGCGATGGAAACCATGCGAGAACCGTCAGAAAGCTAAGAAGTGACCATGAACGAAGACACATTAGGAGTTCGACCGCACAAGCAAATGACTGGGCACCGATCAAGTTTTCGAGACGGCCGAGTGTTGTCCCCCGCTCAGCAAGGTAGAGACCCAATGAATGGAAAAAACGGCCCATCAGGGCGGCAAACATGACTGGAAAGACACTGGGACAATACTTGAGTATTTCCAGTAGTCGGTTGCCGTTGGCTGTGAAAGTTCTGTTGTCGTACTGAGCAGCCATAACGGCAAAAACTGCTTCTTGTCAGTTACCTGTGCCTCAAATTTTACCCAAAATCTCATGCTATTTCATAGACTTTTAATTGAAGTACTCAGGTTGAGCAGTCTACCAGTAGATGGCTGACATTGTACAGACAGAGAACAGCATGAGCGCAGGTAAACTTTCGGACAAGACATACCTATGAAAGCGACAGGTGCGGACGCCAACAAAACGTCAAACACCAACACTGTTGTCCTCCAGGGTGTGAGTGTGGCGACATAAACCCTCTGCGAGAATGGCCATTCGGGAGGTGGCTCGCTGGGCTGGTACCGCCGCTGATGGTACTGAGCCGTGGAATGGGCATCTGTCGGCAAGGCGTCTACTGAGTAGGTATACTGTGGTGTCTTTTCATCTTTCTTTGTCGTCATTTCAATAATCTCCACATCCGGAGGACCAATGTCCTGGGCTTTGGAGTCGTGAAGAGGCTGGTACCCCATGGCGGCAAGTGGAGCGCAATTAGAGCACTGTATCACCAAAGAATTGTATCAGAGAAAACACAGAATTGTCCGAATAGTCAATGGCCTCTACATAGATTCCCATCGAAGAAACGAAGGGCTAGCATATATTATGAATGCGGCCTATCTCAGCCAGCCACCAGATACACTAGTTCCCGGGTTGTCCATATCTATTCAGCTGAACGCACGCCCGCATGCCCGCCCGCGCGGCTACTTAGCTGCCCGTGGAAAAGCCACTGCATACAAGCAATATGAAAGGTGCAAGGCTGTATGCAGCCTCGCGTGTTCCGAACATGTATGTATGTATAAGCATGCATGGCAGGCATACTGTAGGCAAAAGCGGGTTTTTGGGCTGGCTGAGAAACATCTCGCGTGCATTGTCTGAAAGTCCAGTCAAGATTGGCATCGGCACTCGCGACGAGTGGCGACCGAGCGACGGAAATCCGCTCTTAGTGAAGGCTTGAGTCGAGCATTGATGAGCTGTTCTAGCCCAAAGATGGTGTTTGGGGGGACTAGGAGAAGCGAGAGGACTTGGCGCTGTCGACAGCCTCGGAACAAACAAATACAGTCTGCACAAGCGCATCGCAATCGCGAATCCGATGGCGCCGCGTTCTCGCGGATGACTTGATGGCATTGCATAGCGAGACAAATGGGTTGAAAATGCTGCTGACACACTGCGTTATACATCCGCCACACAATTTGAGTAAATGACAATACTTGGGTATCAGGTCCAATATTTCCCAGATACTAGCTTCAAATTCTCATCGGAAAAGACTCTCACCCCCCTCTCCTCAACCCTCGTCCGAGTTCTAAACGTCTTCTCCGTCTGCCCCGTTTTCAAATTAAAACCCTCGTGATCGTACCGTTCTCGCTTCAATAAGCAACCTTCTACCGCCCACCTCGGAACCGCGTCCTCAAACCTAACCCCCTTTTCCTTTTCCATCATCTCCATCAGCTCCCCCGTCTTCTTCCCATGCATCTCCTTTGTCGAGTACATGGTCCTTGCAAACGCCCCCACCGCATTCCTCACCGCATCATTACGACACCTCCAGAGCAGACAGTTTAACGCCTCTTCCACCGACGGCACCGCGAAGAACCGCGCGTCGAAATATGCCGTTCCGAGTTTCGCGTACGCTGAGTCCTTGACTATAGGCTCCGGGCTGGCGCTCAGGTAAGCCGTCAGATGAATATTGAACTGGACTGAGCAATAGCTGGCGGACAGACTGCAAAGTTTTTGTACCCTCTCGTTGAAGCTCTGCACGCCTGAGGGAAATACCAGCGTGATCTCGTCAGACTGTGTGTATGCAACTGTGGCCTGAGGGAAGAAGTTGAGCAGGTCGGTGCATGTAGAGATCATGGCGTCGTGGATGCGCTGGTCAAAGGGCCGGCAGAAGTGACTTGTGAAGCCTGAGAAGCCGTGGCCATCTAGACGGAGAAGGACAGGTGAGTTGAGAGGGAGTGTGGTGTCGAAAGAAGCTTCGTACTGCTTCATGCGCTCTGCTAATGGAAGTTGTCCATTATTTGGGTGCTGTATGGCGTGTGGCTCCATAGTCTGGGCTGGCTGGGGCATGGAGCGGTTAGAATTAAAATGCAACTGATGAAGTTTGTGGTACATGCAAGGCAAGCGCATTCTTGTTAAATGACTGTCAGTAATACTAGCGTTCTGTCTCGTCGCTGAGAATTGACTGACTCATCGACTCCACGTCATGCGTTCAAAGTTGAGTTGTTCAATATTTGTGAAGAAGTCATTTCAACACTTTCTTACGATAGTTCAATCTGGTCTTGTCATGCACAGCAAGAGTCTTGAGCCTCATAATGAGCTTGCTGTCAGGAATGGCACGACCAGCGTAAATAACATTACTCCTTATCATCCTCCATTCAATCCTAATCATCGTTGATGAAATCGTCAAGCCAACATGCATCGAAAATCGAAAATATCAACTTGTAATAAACCAAATGCAATACATCGTCCAAGGGTATCGAGCGCCAAAAGAAAAATTCCTCAACTGCCTTTATATCACATCCACAATTTCCCAACACCACTCCTACCGGCAACAGCGTCACTCCTCCCAGGGAAAGTCCTGCTCATCAACCCTGGTACAAGTCAAATACGGCAATCCGCCTTCCCTAAGATCCAACTCCAGGAAATTACGCATTAGCGGCTTAACAGCATCCTTTGCTTTGTTCTTAATCTCTTCAATCCTCCTTTCGAATCTCTTCAAATTTTCACGGTTGTAATGATCTTGCGAGAGCCGTAGGAACCGTTTGCACTCATCATGGTTCAGATATGATGAGCCACCTTGACCGAGAAGACGAAATACACGCCCTGTGTTGAATACTGGCGGAGGGGGGGGAGCTGGCTCGTGTCCAACACGAGAAGGCACACGGGGTGACTTAAGAATGGGCGCAGGCGGTGGTGTCGTGTTCTCAGCAAGCCATTGCCGAAACAAGGAGACAGCAAGCCAGTCCAGCCAGTTACTCGACGGACTGACTCGTTCACCACGACTGGTTGTGGTACTCAAACGGAACAGCTTCACCTCAATCTTCGCCTTCAGCTCGTCAAGCTCATCAACTTTATCCTCTATCAGCTCAATAACAGGCTCTGCAATCTGCCCACGCAACTGATTCAGTCCCGAGGGCCACTGCCCGACAACGTGGACCATGGCTTCTGCAAATATAACCTTGCTCCGCGCCATGTAGCCGAGTTTGAGATAGCTGGGCGGGTATTTGGCGATTTGTTTCCAAAGACGGCCCTGGAAGCGCAGCAAATGGTGATCTACCCGCGGACCAATAACCCCGACAGCGTCGTACATGTCGGCGAGCTGAAGAAGCGATTTACACTCGACATATGCATTTGCGATGTTCACGACATCGAGGGTAGGTGGGTGGTTGTAGAAAATGCGGAAGAGGTTGTCGTAGTCGCGGAAAGTATCGTCATCGGGGTCGATTTGCGCAATCGTCGCGGGAACGTGTATGGTGGAGAAGTTGGCCATACTGCGGAAGAAGCCTGCCTGTGGGGCTACTGGCTTGTTGCGTGCGGGAGGCGGTTGCAAAGGAGATGCGACGTCGTCGCCAAATATAGAGGGCTGGGCCTTCTTCTGGACCAGCATGGGCACGTCTTGGTCACCATTGCCCCAGTCCAGCTCGTATCTCCACTTCTTCTTGTCGTGCCGCGCATCAGACGGCATTCTCGCGAGCGCCGTCGCGTTTAGGTTTGGAGCAGCATCACTGCTGTCGCCTGCGCTGGCCCACTCGTCGCTCGTGCCCGCCTCGAAGAAGCCGGAACATTGGGTCAGAATGAGCTTGTGCAGCAGATAGCGCTGCTCTTTGCGGCCGTTGCTGATGACAATCTCAACATCACCGGTGTGTGTGAAGATGGGGAACTCATTCTGCGGCTGAATGGTCGTGCCCCCAAAATGCGATCGATGGGGGCGGTGTCTACGGACAGTCGAGGTGCGTGACGACGACTGCGACCCTGCGACTGACGGCGGGCGGCGGATGGCTAGCGAGCGTTCGGCGCCCTGCGAGTCTGGGTAGGAAACCATGCGCCGCAACTTTGGAGGCTGTGGATCGTCTTTGCGAGGTGGTTGTTGTGACGGTTGTTGCTGTTTACGTGCCTTGGGCTTGGTGTTGACGATGTCACCGTTGCCAATTTAGCGGGCAGAGGGCGGATGGCTGGGAAGAGAGGGGTTTGTTGAACCCCAACGGCGGGGAGGGGAGCGCGCAAAACACGGCGTGGGCGCGCGTTTTGCAGTTGGTCGCACTGAGTGATGCAGCGCAAGTGTAGGTGGTCGGGATGTCGTAGTGAGGTTGGCCCACTTGTTTCAAGACCCCACCTCCGCTACGATGGCGCGATAGGGTGGACCAGTCTTGGAGCGAGCGCAGCCGACGTCTGGCCAAGTCGCAGATGGTGAGCGAGGGGCGTCACAAGAGGGTTGCAGCAGCAGCAGAGAACAGCCTGTGTGTGTGGCGAGTGCTTGCTCACATGGGCCGCAGCTGGCCCCATGCGACTCGAGATGGCAGTTCCTGTACAAGAGGATGGCTGTGCACCAATCGCCGCTGCTAGCCGGGCCAAGATCAACCGCGGGCTGGGATGGTGGGAAACACAATTGGCGGGAGACGCAGGGGAACGGCTTGGTGTTGATAACTGTGGGCCATTAGGCGATCCCGCTGCTGTTCCTCAGCTGGACAGGGAACGGCCAGCCCGACTCTGACGTCCAACCGTGCGGTGAGGTAACTAATCTACAATGACGCAGGGTCGAAAATATGATACATGAGCGAAATCCAAGTCTGTTTTCAACGCCCTCCAGTCGCATGCCTAACGCTATACTTTTTGAATCTTCGCTTGACCTCCCATGAATGGTCGCAACACCTCTGGGATCGTGACATAAGAGTCATGCTCGTTCCAGTGATTCTCCAAGATCGCTGCCAGTACTCTGGGCACAGCGAGCGCGGTGCCATTAACCGTGTATGGGAACTCCAACTTGCGCCCGTCAAGACGTACGCGTGTATGCAATCGCCGACTCTGGTAGTCTGTGCACATGGACGTCGATGTCACTTCACCCCATCCTTCGTCCTTTTCTTGTCGAGACGGGAAGAAGGCTTCAATGTCACGTTTCCTTGTAGCGCTTGCACCAAGATCCGTTGTGGGCATTTCTAAGATGCGGCAATGAAGACCAAGACTCTCAAGAATCTCCTTCTGTATCAACAGCATTTCTGTAAAGACAGCCTCGGAGCTGGAGGCCTCTGCGGAGCTAAAGTGGTCTTCTTCAACACTGTCTGGTAGTGTCCATGCAAACATCTCGACCTTTGTGAATTCGTGTACTCGATATAGGCCCTTGGTATCAGCACCTCGAGCGCCGGCTTCAGCCCGGTAGCATCTGCTCACACCAACCGTTTTGAGTGGTAACTGTGTATCCTCCAATGTCTGATTCGCCTTCATGCCCGCTAGGGGAATCTCTGCCGTACCAGCCAGAGCCAACTGAGGCTTTGCCTTGTCCTTCTCCGACTGTTCAATAGCGTAAATCTGCTGCTCGCCATTCTGGTCCCTTGGCTGGAATCCACACGCAGATGCGACGTGTGAGTATACCAGCGAAGGAGGTGCTACTGCAAGCCATCCTCTTTTTCTGGTGACGCTCAATGCGTATTGTACGAGAGCCTGCTCTAGCATCGCGCCATCGCCTACGAGAAAATACCACCCCCAGCCTGATGTTTGCGCCGAACCCGAAAAGTCCAGTATGCCTAGTTCCTGGCCAATATCGACGTGTGACTTCCAGACTCGACTCGATCTAGTAAACTTGGCCTCGGGACGCCCGTTGATATACTCGACAACTTCTGGCTCAGTACCGACCGGCGTATGCGTGCTGCTCAAATTTGGCAGTTCCTGTGCCAGACCCTCGATTTCTTCTTGGAGTTGTGTTTCTTTTGCCTCGATAGCACTCAGCTCTGCCTTCAATTCTTTCGCCTCGCTGATCAAAGACCCCTTGCTCTGCGGTGCTGGCATGTATCCATCCGATTCTTTCATGCGCGCTGCAGCTTTGGCCAATCTCCCACGAATCTGATTGTTTCGCTCGCGCAGTCCACGAGCACTTTGCTGAAGCGCCAGCCATTCCTCGTGAAGCTCAATTATCTTCCATGGCGATTTACTATGCGCTGCATAATTTCGATCAATACAATTCTGCTCATACAGCCCTGGACTCCGTCGAATGTGCTTAATGTCAATCGATGGCTTGGGCGCAAATGCGGGCCTTGTGTACGTGCGGGGTGATGAACAGCATGTCCGGAGATAATTTGGTCTGTACCTAAGCAATTGTGTCGGACGATTTGGGCAGTCTGCAAGAGACCTTTGTATAGCTCTCATCATGGCACTGCCTGAGGAAAGAGAGATGCAGAGTGGCGTGCAACATCAATTTCGGAGCTTTCGGGAAAGCCAAGCTGCCCCACAGGCGCGTCACACAACACCATTACTCTCCCTCATCTATGTAGTTGAGCTTTCTGTAGGGCGCATCATCTTAAATTTCACCCCAATTTGATATCTTACGCTACACTGGGCCTGAAGCAGACCATCTCGTCATGTAGCCCTGCATGCCAGGGAATTGACCTAGCCGCACTATACAGTCACCTTCTCTTCCTCACAAGCAAGAGGCTGACATGGAACGGACTGGCATTCCAGCACCAAAAGCTTTTAGAATCGCTTGTCCGCATGCATCATCACCAGTTCACCTTCATGGAAGAAGATCAGACATTGATAGTCGTTCGAAGTGTCCTTCTCTAATCTACTAGTTGTGGGAGTGATCAGTTTCATCTCAACACCTACATCCCCAAGTGCGACATCATGAGGAAGTCGACGTGACTGTGTAGCTGCGGTAAATATCCTATCGAGACGCGATAAACAATTTCAAAGCATCACGTTCTCACTCATCCTGCAAGCCATCGCCAGTACCATCACGCTCTCCTCGCCCACACTCTCCACGCCTGCCACAGATCTGCACACGTCAAAAAACTATCCTGGCTTCATCAAGCGCGTTGCAAGTTACGAGAATCTGCAAGGCTTTTGTTCTTTGCTGGACAGGATTGAGCAAACATGATACGTCGAGGCTCCACTTCTAGAAGCATGTGCTGAGAAGCTGTGGGACGATATTTGCAAGAGTTTATGGTCCAAGTCCAATGTCCAGCTTATCGTGTTCTGAAGAAAACCGGATTGTTTTTCTGGTTGATTTCCATGATTGCAGTATTTTTGTTTTGCGTTGTCTTGCAGATTTATTTGGATTGGGGAGAACGTGGGGACGCCGAGCGTGTGGTTTGGGGTCGAGTTCGAGTCATGCTGCAGCGGTGAAGGGCATGCGTTGCTGTTCAAGTAGATAAAGTTTACCTGACAGCAGTCTCCAGCTTAAGGCTCAGGTGGCAATGCGAGGCCTGAGACACACAGACCAGGTATGCAAATGACGCGGTCTTGAGGCTGGCAGAATCGCAACAAGACCCGTAAGCATCCACATGATCAGCGTCACATGCATCTTGGGCGTAGCACGAAGCTAGACCAACACGGCTTCTTGGCCGAGGGCACTGCCATATGTCCACATGGGCACCTCTGCCAGGCAACTTCAAGGTGGCTTGACGCACAACACCGACGCGGCAGTAGCCCTTTGCTTGACCTCATAAAGGCTTCTCCTCCCCATCAGCCGCTGTTGTTTGCCCCGAGCCGAGTTGACTGACGTACCCAATTCAACTCAGCTCGCGTGCGACCCTGAGCTACCTTCCATCACACCTCCGTATTCCATCGTCCCTCACCACCACAACCACAACCCCCACCAAGATGCTCGATCCGTTCGCGCAGGCACGGCCCGAGGCTCTGCTGCCATACGTTCAGCCCGTCGCCGACTTCCTCCAACTCCAGACACTGACGCTGCACTACCATGAGGTCTTGCTGGCCTATGGCTTCTATCATGCCATCAACAAGTACATCTCGCCCGCCTTCTCGCACTACTTCTTCCCGCGGATATATCCGTCGTTCAACGCGCGCACAAAGCTCAACTGGGACGTGCACATTGTGTCGTTTGTGCAGAGCGTAGTCATCTGCGCTCTGGCGCTCTGGGTCATGGTGGCAGATGACGAGCGGTATGAGATGGATGCGCAGGAGCGCGTGTACGGGTATACGGGAGCATCTGGCCTGATCCAGGCATTTGCTGGTGGCTACTTCCTGTGGGACCTGGTCATTACCGTGCAGAATGTGCGCATCTTCGGCATAGGCATGTTGTTCCATGCCATTTCAGCGCTTTGCGTCTTTGCGCTGGGCTTTGTAAGTCGACCCCTCTCACCGACGACAAATATGCTGAGTCTGTGCATAGCGCCCATTCGTCAACTACTACGCCTCCTCGTTCATCCTCTACGAGCTCTCCTCGCCCTTCCTCAATATCCACTGGTTCTGCGACAAGCTCAATAAGACGGGCTCGACCCTGCAGTTCCTTAACGGTATCGTCCTCTTGCTCACCTTCTTCTTTTGCCGCATCATTTGGGGTTCATACCAATCCGTCCGCGTCTTCAGCGATGTGTATCACGCTCACAAGGCTGGCACAATCACTCTCTTTGATCTTGACGTTGGCAAGCTCAACACAACCACAGCAACGAGTGCCGCTCTCAAGACTGACATGATGCGCTTCGCTGAAGGACAGACGGTTCCGCTATGGCTCACTGCCGCATATCTCGCGAGCAACATTACGCTCAACGGCCTGAACTGGTTTTGGTTCAGCAAGATGATCGAGACACTGCGCAAGCGCTTTGACCCGCCTTTTGGTACGCGGAAGCCTGAGCATGACCTCAAAATCTCTGTCCCCGTACCCGAGAACGAGAAGGTGCTCATTGAAGGCATCCACGTTGCGACTCCTGCTGCAACCGGGACCGATGCTAATGATTACATCAACGCAGATAACGGGGCAATCAAGTTAGAGAAGAGCAAGAACGGAACCCATTTGGAAGTCCAGAAGACGGAGGTGAGAAACCGAACAAGCACGCGGAGGAGGGGATGATGCTCCTTAGGCATTAACATGCAAAGTTGGATAGTGTTGGAGGCATAATTTTGAGTACTTGTATTTGAGTAATAGTAATGGTTTTCTCGTACCCGACAGCCATTCGGCATCGCCACCTGGATTGCCAGTTTTAGGGGGAGAGAGGATTGCATTGTCTTTACACGATTCAAGGTACGCAAGTCTCTATGCTGTATTCGATACAGGGACTCACTTTGACGCAGTCCACCTTTACGATTACAGATGGCAACTGGGCATTGATGACTTCTTCGCTGGATTAGCTTTACACGCCGCGGTGACCCTACGCATGACGTGTACCATTTACACTCGACTCCCAAAGCCCCATCTTCCATCCTTGCATTCTTCCATTCTACCCTACTTCCAGAACTATATCACTTTGACGTTGGGTCTATGATTTCATATGCAGAGCACAAGATGTGATTGACGCCTCCCGTGTGGGGGATTACACATGATGGATAGGAGTAAGGTATAGAAAGATAGGACAAACCGACAAATACCAATTGATATGTTGCATTTCTTCACGATTGCTCGAGTCAAGGGGGTGCGCGCACATCGTGTTATATACTACTGTTTTTTTAGAAATTCAATTATCAAGTCTTAACCTCGATCAAGCATTTCATATCATGCTTTTGCTGATTTACGGGGGCAGTTGACACATATCTAGTCTATGTTATTTTTCTTTAATTATATTGTATAAATCTATCTTACTAGCTAGACTAATTACAATAATGCTTATGTAGACGTTAGTCTATAAGGCGCTGTTTTTCCTACTAGGCTAAGCTCTCTTTTCTAGAGCCCTAGAAGCCTAGTAAAACAGTAGTAGTGCTCTCACTACGTGGCTCGCTAACAATAGGTTATTCTAAAGCAGGTCTATTTTTTTGTAGTAGGCCTTTAGGTTAAGGTGTCAGGAACACGCCTCCCTAAGAGGTATCTTGAGTTATTTAAGAATACCAGGTCTCTATAGGGGCTGTACCAACCTACTATGTTAGCTAAAAAGGAGATCTAGGTTATCTGTAGAGGGCTAGTAGACTTTAAGATATAAACATATATATCTTACTAGAATCCTACTATAAAGATAGTTATTTATTTAAATAATTACACATATGCTATACAGATACTCTACTTACCTTAATATATGTAAAGTATAAATAGTTCTTATATTTAAACTACTTAAATACTTATTTCTGCAACAACTATAAGACTATAAGTAACTGCTAAAGTTTAACTTAAAGTAACAGTACTTTAGATAGATAGCTGTTAAGTGTAACGACTAAGCACGTGCACAGTCAACGTGGCTTACCTCGCTTATAGCATCTAGTCAGCAAAGTCTAGATCTAGCACTATATATATTATACTACACAGAGAATACTTGCTTAAGTATTCTTGTGCTTACCTTTTAGTATAATTAGAGTTATTGCATAGTATTAATAGCAAAGGCAGGGCGCCTAACTATTATATAATACTTAAGTAAACCTAGAGGTTAAGAGTTTAATCTTAGCAGGGGCTAGAAGTTACTCTAGCTTAAATTATAGGCTCTAGAGGGTTAGACTTGTAGTGCTAGGCTAGAAGCTAGGCTAGGAGCTAGACTAGGAGCTAGACTAGGAGTTAGATAAGGTCTAGGCTTGCTAGGGCTAGGCTTGCTAGTGCTAGGCTTGCTAGTGCTAGGCTTGCTAGTGCTAGGCTATAAGGGCTAGACTATAGAGCTATTATAATTAAGGTTTGTAGATATTATCTTGCCTGCCTAACGCTCTTAGGACAAGAGCCTCTTAGGAGAGGGGTAGTGTAACAACTAAGCACATGCACAGTTAATGTAGCTTACCTTACTTATAGCATCTAGTTAGTAAAGTCTAGATCTAGCACTATATATATTATACTACACATAGAATACTTGCTTAAGTATTCTTGTGCTTACCTTTTAGTATAATTAGGGTTATTGCGTAGTATTAATAGCAAGAGCAGGGCGCCTGACTATTACAATTTAGACTATACTATTATATCTAGCATTTTATTACAGCTAAGATCTTTATAATCTCTTAATAACTAAAGCCTTTAGGTTTAGAACTTCTAAGACTACTATGTTAAGATTACTTTAGAATAGCTATATAAGATTATACTAAAGTAGAAACTTAGAGACTACTAAGAACCTAGCAGAATTAGACTTAACTTTATTATCTGCTACTATTACTTTAAGTTTAAAGGAACTAACTTAAAGATTAGTATATACTTAAGGCTTAACCATAAAGGTAATAGTAAAAGCATCTAATCTTACTTTATCTTTTAATTTAGTAAGAACTAGTGCAGAACTTATACTAGATTTAGACTAAAGAAAGAAGGACTTAGCTTAACTAGTAGACTAGCTTTATAAAGAAATCTAGGAACTATAGCAAGCTATAATTACCTTAGACTATCTCTTACTTAGCACTAAATTACTGCTAACTACTTTAAAATAACTTTAACTTCTAAAGTTCTAGTCTAAGATTTTAATTAATAATACTATAAGCACAAAATAATCTAAAAGAACACTATTTATTAATATCTTTAACAATAGTTATAACTTAACCTTTTACTAATAGCAAGCCTTAATCTTAGACTAATTAGAGATTAATGCTAACTACTATTAGAGTAAGCGCACCTATATAGTATTAGTCTAGGGACATACTTCTAGCCTAGCTAAGAAGTACTTAGAGCACTAATACCTATCTAATACCTTATTTAACTATTTTAAGATTAAAGAAAATATAATTAACTTACTTAAGTCTTATTTTATTACAAGAAATAAGAGAGCTAAGAGCTAAGCTGCTTTTAATAAACTCTATATAAATAAGATAGAAACCTTCTTTACTTTTAAAGCACAGTTCTTTAGTGCTACTATTAAGAGATAAGTACTTAGATTAAAATAGTTTTACTACTTATAGACAAAGATTATAATAACCTTGCAGATACCTAGCCTTAAGTTTAAGTAATAATAAAATAACTCCTTTAAGCTTATAGTAAAACACTTAAAAGTGTTTAATATAGAATAAAGGAACTATCTTTTAGTCTTAACTATAAGGAGCATAATCTATATAATATATAAACTAGGTTAATTTTATTTAGGTCTAATTTAGAGGTCCTTACTAAAAATAAACTTTAACTTATACTAATAAGCAGAACTCTATATCTAAACTTAACCTTAACTTTTACTTACCTTTTAGCCTATATCTAAGACTCTAGGCTTTATAAAGGACTTAACTCTAGGCAACTACTATAACTATAGTAAGCTAAGACACTTTTTAAGTAAGTGCCCTTTACTTTAAGTACAGAAGATTAAGTTTAAAGAACTAGGTAAAGACTTAAAAGATTTAAGAGGAGATAAAGACAAAGATTAGACAAGAAATAGAGACACTTAAGAAGACCTTCTTTCCTAGGCCTAAACTATTATAACTTTTTAAATCTTAGTCTCTTTAACCTGTTTAGGGAACTATATTTCCTTTCTCTTTTTATTCTTTACGCTAAAAGCCTTAAAGTCTAATTACACACTTTAATTAATACTAGCACTTAAGGTTATCTTTTCTTAAATTTAAAAATTACTTCCTTTATTTTATTAGCTCTTTAAACTCTTATCTAAAAGCTACTATTTTAAGTTATAGTTAAAGGTTTTTAATACTAAATCTCTTCTCTAGTAAATTATTANATTTCCTTTCTCTTTTTATTCTTTACGCTAAAAGCCTTAAAGTCTAATTACACACTTTAATTAATACTAGCACTTAAGGTTATCTTTTCTTAAATTTAAAAATTACTTCCTTTATTTTATTAGCTCTTTAAACTCTTATCTAAAAGCTACTATTTTAAGTTATAGTTAAAGGTTTTTAATACTAAATCTCTTCTCTAGTAAATTATTATATCTAATTATATCTAATTATTAATAGAATAAAGATCTAAAACTGCTCTTTTATAATAGTAGACCTTAGCTTATAAGACTGTATTATTAAAATTAAATAGATAAAGTGTTTTAAGCTACAGTTAGATATAAATTACTCTTAAATTATCTTGCTAGGCTGCTATCCTGCTATATA
>JAKUHH010000336.1:0-11203 GCA_022701365.1 Mycocentrospora acerina
GCTATAAGCGAGGTAAGCCACGTTGACTGTGCACGTGCTTAGTCGTTACATCTAGCACTAGGGGAGACTCTGTGGGAAGCCAAAACACCAAGCAACGCCTGCGAGATAGAGGCTTAATTAACACTTATTTGTAATTGTATACAACAGTATAAAAGCTCTTCGCCTGCTTCTATCATCGCGATGCTTAATTAGCTGAAGAAAAGCGCTTAAATTATGGTGTATTCACAGGCCTTGCTTGCTGCTCAGGTTGTATGTCTTAAGAAGGCAAACAAGGCTGCGTCTAAACGTAAGCAGCGCAAAAAGAAGCAGATTCAGAAAGGAGGAGACCTTTTAAAGGCTAAGGCAGATAAACTACTTGCTTAAAAGGATGTTGAGGCACAACTAGAGGGGGAAATGCGTGAAGGCAGGTCGCGAACTGGTGCAGATAAAGAGCATAAAAGGCATTACACAGTGTGTAGGGAAGAAGGACATAACTCACGTAGGCATAAGAAAGATACTATAGAGAGCAGCATGTAATTTGATCCCTTCTACACTATAGTAGCTTATTGTGGTGTTGGGTTATGTTTGTTTTCAAGTTGACATCTTAGTGGGGCGCGCCGTTCGCTTGTGTGCGCCGTTCGCATGTGGATGACGTTAAAGGAAAATCAAAACATACTTCTAGCCTTTGCACGCCTTTTCCTCTTACTACCTGTAGTTGAGCCACAATAGACAGGACAAAGTGCAGCTTTGTAATTGTAGTAAATAGCCTTCCTTTGTACAGCAGGCGTCTTAGTAGCTGTAGCAGGAGCAGAGGCAGGTTTCTTACAAGAAGATTTTTTAATATTTAGCTTAGGTGCAACCTTAGATTTTAAGGGGCAAGATAATCTAAGTGCTAGGAAAGGTTAACAAAAGACTAATACTAGGACTATTACTCCTCTTACTACTTACAGTGCTAGCACTTAAGCCTTTAGCGCCTGCTATATTAAGCAGAATTTAGAGGGCAGAGTTAAAGAGACTATAGTAGCAGAAGAAATAAGAAGGTATAAGAAAGGAGACTCTATGTATACTAACTTATAAGGCAAAATTGTATTTAACCTTACTATTACTGCTGCCTTTACTATTTAAATTTCTTTATTCTTCTAAAGGTAAAGGTAAAGGTAAAAGTAAAGGTAAAAGTAAGATTTTAATATATATATTAAATTTAAATAGAAAATATATTTAGGTTGTAGTATTAGTCTAGTAATAGTCTTTAAAAATAAAAGCATAGTGTTGCGTTACTTACATGTGTTTTACAATTTACATAAACATTATTTTTAAAAAAAAATTTCCTATCTAAATTTTACCTTTATCTTTTAGCTGCTGCCTAATTACTTAATTAAATAATCTAAAAAAATTTATAACTTTTTCCTTTCTTACCTTGTTACCCTTTTTTGCTGCCCTCCCCTTTGTTGCTGCCTTGCCCTTTATTGCTGCCTTGCCCTTTATTACTGCTTTGTCCTTTATTGCTGCTTTGCCCTGCTGCTGCATCGCTAACTATAATTTAGAAGCTATAAGCAGACTATTACTACTTATTACCTACTATAAGTAACTAAAAGCGCAAGAAGACTAAAAATAAATATTCTTAGAATCCTTATACAGTAAAGAATAACAAAGCTTATACACTTAAAACTAAGGAGGTATTCTAAGTAGTAAAGGACAGGAGCATAATAAATAAAGTAATTTATTATTTATTTATAGAAAATTAATGCTTACAATAAAAGGCTATCTTAGTTTATTAGACTAGCAAGTTTCTGCCTGCAGTTCACAATTTGCTCTTAGTGTTAATAACCTTCTTACTTCACGTTACTAAGCAAGTAGAGTCCTTGTATAATATACACATATAATAGTAGTATTTTATAGACAAATTGCTACTTTCCTTATAACATTTCTGTAGTAGCCTATATAGGAGTCTCTTAGTAATCTAGATAGTAACAGATACTAAGAGAAGGGTATAAGGTTCTTATAGTACTCTAGTACAGAACTCCTTAGCATTAATACCTAGGAGTAACCTCTGCTAACTCTAGTTAGGGTGCAATCCTAACAATATCCCCCTTTCTAAGATAACTTGCCCTAAGTTATAAAGGATAACCTATTACACGCTAGAATAGGGCATTATAGGCTGTTATAGGAAGTTTACACTAGTAGGGAGTTAAAGCTTCTAAGGTAGGAATTCTAGGTAAAGGCACCTTTACCTTAGAGCTTTACTGTTGCAATTGCCTTTACCTAAGCTTTTACTATAGCTGCCTAATTTAATAACATAATAGGTAAGTTAGCTAGGCTTAAGGTGTATAATAGGGTCCTTTAGCTCTTTTTAGTTAATCTCTCTTATACTCTACTACAGTTTTAGGTAAGTTTTCTTAATTTATTACTTCCCTAGATAAATAATCTAGGTTGTAGTCTATTAGCTCTTAATAGACTATTATAGTATAAATAGCAGCTAACTAGCTTTAATAGAGTTTCCCTGCCTCTTTATTACTAATTTTGCCTTCTCTTTGCCCTCTAGATCCTTATTATAGACACTACTACTATTAGTAATAACTTTATAGACAATAGAGTTTATACTAACTATTCCTGCGCTACCTGCGTCTATTTATATGCTAAGGGTAATCTTTAGTACCTAAGCAAGATTAGCTGCTTTATGCTAGAAATTACTAACGCAAATTAGGCCCTATATTATAAGTAGAAGGCTCTTAATGTAAAGGGAGTTAAGCATAAGTTTAAGCAGTGCTTTTAGTATTTCTGCAATAATAGGAAGTGTATAGCTATAAGTTCCTTGTTATTTTGTGCTATTTAACACTATTCTAACCTATTATAGCTTAACTAGAAATTAGCTCCTAATTTAGCCCTAATTAACCTTCTTCTTACTGCTGCTTATACTGCTCCTCTTTCTGCGCTCTTTAATTCTATTTCTAAGCTGCAGACTGTAGCTAGGCCTCTTACTAGGCAGCTTACAAGGTATGTCTTTAAGTGCTTTTAGACTATTTTAAGCTAAAATAGGGCTAACTGTAATTCCTAAGACTGTAATCTTTTACAGTGTTTACTTAGCTCTTTATAACAGCGCAATTTATGCTAACAAGTCCCTTATGTCTGCAATCTGCCCTGCTAGTTGCAAGCGCAATAAGAAGACAGTTGCTAGCAAGGTTAAGGCTTAAAAGCGTTTGTTAGAGGCTGCTATTATTAATAAGATAGAGACTAAAGCTTCTACGCCTTTAAAGAGAGTATTATGTCCCCTTATATCCCCTTTGTGCCTTCTGCTAATTTAACTAAGGGAGGTATAGTAGTTTTATTTTTAGCAAAGCTTTAGATAATGCTTGCTGTGCTAAAGAGCTAATAAATAAGATTACTGCGCTTATAGCAGAGAAGGTAACTGCTGTGTCTGCTTATAAAGGTGCTATTACTAGGAAGGTTACTTCCCTCTAGAAGAAGTTAGCAGATCTTTCTGCTCCTAGTAAGTAGACAGCTAGTATCTTTCTAGTAGTCTTTAGGTAAGAATAAGGTATTCTAGGCTATAATAGGCTGTTAGGTTAGGTTTCTATAGTATAAGAGATTTTGTCCTTAAAGTTTATAGGATTAATACCTTAGGCCTTATTTGCCCTTTGTAAATAGAATTTCTTTCCCTCTTCTAACTTAGTCTCTTTTGCATCTCCTAGTTAATTTCTTACTTTGTTAAGGTTTTTTAATTCTATTTAATTTAATTGTAATTATTGTAGACTATTATAGGCTATAATAGCCTATATTAAGTGTTTGCAAGGTTCTAGGGCTAATACTAGACTAATAGATACTTTTAACATCTAGAGTGCCTTTAAACACCTCTAAAAACCCTTTTTGTAAGGAAAATAGGTAAAAGTAACTCTAGTTTTGTTACTTTTTGCTATTAGGTCTTGTTATTTCCCTTTTCTTTTAAGAGTTACTTATAACACTTTAGTATAGACTTCTTTTACCTTTTTAAGGTTACTCTTTCTTTTAGCTAGAACTTTTAGAGTACTTTAGCTAAAATGTTTAGACTTAGTTCCTAAGAGTCCTCTTCTTTTAGGTAACCTATCTAATAGACTAAGTATTCCTATTAGTCTGTGTCTTTTTATCTTCTTTTAATAATGTAGTCTACTTTATATATATTATTACTAAACTTGCATAAGGTATCTATAATTAGTATTTTTAGATAAAGTATCTAGCTTTTTGTGTTGTATAGTTCTAGTAGTAATATATAGAAGACTAGGTGTACGCTCTTTAGTCCTAGTATGTCTACCTTAAATGCAGATAGCCTATACTAGGCTACTATGCGTCTTAGGCCTAGAAACTTCTAATCTAGCTTCTTTTTTAGGCGTAAGGAGCGTATATACCTATTTACAATTATTATTTAATCTCCTATTTTAAAAGGTATTTAGAGTCTTCTTTTATCTTTATAAGCTTTTTAGTAGGTGTTGCTTACTTAGATTTTCTTTCTGCACTCTTATTAAATACTTAGAACCTTTAAGGCTAGGTCTTTTCTTAGAGGTAATTCTCTCTTGCCTAGGGCTATACTAGGCTAGTCTGCACTGTAAAGGTTTATTCTATAGTATGCTTAGAATAGGGTAGTATTTATAGTAGCGTGTATGCTATTATTGTACACAAATTCTGCTATTGCTACTTACAAGGCCTAATTATCTTGTTCTAAGCTACAATAACATTATAGGTATTATTTAAGTGTCTAGTTTTGTCTTCCTATCTGCCTATCTGTCTGTAGATAGTAAGCAGATAAAAGGACTTTTCTTAAGTTTAGGTAATATTAGAAAGTGTCCTAATGCTTAGTATTTATTAGTAGGCCTTAGTCTAAAATTATCTTTAAGGGGACTCTATGTAGTTAGATTACTTCCCTTATCTAGGCTTAGGCTAGGTCTGTGCTATCCTAGTTGCCTCTTGCTAGGATATAATAGGCTATTTTAGTTAAACAGCATACTACTACTAGTACTGTGTTATATACTTGCCTGTTAAACTAGCTTAAGAAGAGTTCTGTAATAAAATCTATTATTACTTTTTCTTATGCTTTTATTAGTAGAAGAAGTAGGGCTAAGAGTCTGTATAGTTTGTGTCTTGTAAGAGTTGCCTTTCTACAGACTAAATAACTTTTTATATACTCTAAAATATCCTTCCTTATACCTTCTTAGGTGTACTAGTATTGCAGCTTCTCTAATATCCTCTGTAACCTAAAGTAACCTGCAAGGGGGTTATTATAATATTCTTAGGGTGCTTTTGCTTTTTATTTTGTTGTTGTAAGAGTTAAGATAGCTTTTTAAGGTATTTTAGGCCCTTCTAGCTTATTTATTGTTACCTTAGAGTTACTTTCTGCAGATGTCCCTTTAAAAGATACATCTGTTATTCCTTGTTCCTCTGTAGGCACTAGTTCCTTAGTATGTTCTTTATCTGCTTTTTAAAAGTCTTTTAATGCTCTGCGTGTGCACATCTAGGCTTAAGATCTTTCTCTAACCTGCATTGTTACTGCTGCTATTATAAGGGTATCTTTTCTTTTTCTTTTTAGCAAGTTTCTTAATAGTTAAACAAAAGCCTTATTATATTTATAGGCTAGTTTCTTAGCTTCTCTTATATAATCTAGTCTTCTTAAGGAGCTATCTGCTAGGTTTATGCTTCTTAAGTAATAGTTTAGGACAAAATTAAACCTTAACAGTAACAGGTAGTGTCTTACTTATTAGTAGCTTAGCATTTTATTCTCTATAAACTATTTTAGATTTATATAGTCTGTTAGGATCTTAAAGTAGATCCTATTAAGATACTAGCACTAATGCTCTAGACTCTTAACTATTACTAGTAGTTCCTTATTATGCATGTTGTAATTATACTCTGCTTAGATAAGTTTCCTTAAAAAGAAGTCTACTAGCCTTTATTAAAGTTTTTAGCCTTCTTCTAGCACTAACTAGCTTAGAATACCTGCAATTGCCCTTTTAGAGGTATTAACTTCTACTTTTGTCTTTCTTTCTAGATTAAAATAAACTAGTATTAGTACTTCTAAGAACGCATTTTTTAGCTTATTAAAAGCTTCTATACCTTCTTTCTTTATATTAAGAGGTTAACTTTCTTCTTTTCTTATAGCTAGTCTGCCCTAGGCTGTGTTTAGGCCCTTCTAGGTTAGAGTAGTTAATAAGAGCGCTAATCTTAAGAATCTAGCTATAAATTAGCAATAGTAATTTATAAAGCTAATAAATACCTGTATATTATGCACTGTGTGTAGCTTTAGCTAGTTCTATATAGTTAAAGCTCTTTCTTAGTTAATATAGATTCCTTTTAGAGAAATTATGTACTTAAGGTACTTTATATATTACATGTGCTACTTATACTTACTAAGCTTAATATATAGCTTTACTGTACACAATTAATTAAAGACCTCTTTAACATGTCTTGTATATGTAACGACTAAGCACGTGCACAGTCAACGTGGCTTACCTTGCTTATAGCATCTAGTTAGCAAAGTCTAGATCTAGCACTATATATATTATACTACACATAGAATACTTGCTTAAGTATTCTTGTGCTTACCTTTTGGTATAAGTAGGGTTATTGCGTAGTATTAATAGCAAGGGCAGGGCGCCTAACCATTACATAATACTTAAGCAAACCTAGAGGTCAAGAGTTTGATCCTGGCAGGGGCTAGAAGTCACTCTGGCTTAAATTGTAGGCTCTAGAGGGTTAGACTTGTAGTGCTAGGCTAGAGGCTAGGCTAGGAGCTAGACTAGGAGCTAGACTAGGAGTTAGACGAGGTCTAGGCTTGCTAGGGCTAGGCTTGCTGGTGCTAGGCTTGCTAGTGCTAGGCTTGCTAGTGCTAGGCTACAAGGGCTAGACTATAGAGCTATTATAATTGGGGTTCGCGGATATTGTCTTGCCTGCCTAACGCTCTTGGGACAAGAGCCTCTTAGGAGGGGGGTAGTGTAACGACTAAGCACGTGCACAGTCAACGTGGCTTACCTCGCTTATAGCATCTAGTCGGCAAAGTCTAGATCTAGCACTATATATATTATACTACACATAGAATACTTGCTTAAGTATTCTTGTGCTTACCTTTTGGTATAAGTGGGGTTATTGCGTAGTATCAATAGCAAGGGCAGGGCGCCTGACCATTACATAATACTTAAGCAAACCCAGAGGTCAAGAGTTCGATCCTGGCAGGGGCCAGAAGTCACTCTGGCTTAAATTGTAGGCTCTAGAGGGTTAGACTTGTAGTGCTAGGCTAGAGGCTAGGCTAGGAGCTAGACTAGGAGCTAGACTAGGAGTTAGACGAGGTCTAGGCTTGCTAGGGCTAGGCTTGCTGGTGCTAGGCTTGCTAGTGCTAGGCTTGCTAGTGCTAGGCTACAAGGGCTAGACTATAGAGCTATTATAATTGGGGTTCGCGGATATTGTCTTGCCTGCCTAACGCTCTTGGGACAAGAGCCTCTTAGGAGGGGGTTAGTGTAACGACTAAGCACGTGCACAGTCAACGTGGCTTACCTCGCTTATAGCATCTAGTCGGCAAAGTCTAGATCTAGCACTATATATATTATACTACACATAGAATACTTGCTTAAGTATTCTTGTGCTTACCTTTTGGTATAAGTGGGGTTATTGCGTAGTATCAATAGCAAGGGCAGGGCGCCTGACCATTACAGTATAATCCTTTTCTATTTTTAAGTAGATTAAGATATTATCTAAGTAGACTATGCAAGACATGTTAAGTAATCCTATTAGAGCTTAGTTTATGTAAGCTTAGAACTGCGCAGGTGTGTTTGTTAGGCTAAATAGTATAATAGTATACTTATAATAGCTATATCTTGTACAGAATGCAGTCTTCTATTTCTTACCCTTAGTAATCTAAATTATATAATAGGCTTCTCTTACATTAAGCTTTATAAAGAACTTAGCTTAAGAGAGATATTTAAGTAATTCTAAAATAAGAAGTAATAGATATCTATTTTTAATAGAGATCTTATTTAAGCCTCTATAGTCTACATAAAGCTTTAGGCTACTATCTTTCTTCTTAATAAAGAGTATTAGTGCCCTTACTAGCAACTTTAATCTGCAGATCTACCCTCTTGCTATAAACTTAGTTAGATACTTCTAAAGTATCTCTAACTCTATTATTAACAGGTTATATAATAGCTAATAGGGTAGCACACTGTCTAGTGTTAATAAGATAGCTAGATTATAGGAGCTGTGCTTAGGGAGTGCCTTTATATCTTGCTCTAACCCTATATTAGCATATTCTGCATATTGTAAGGGTATTTAGCCCTTTATAAGGTCTTCTGTCCCTCTCTAGCCTACTAAGCCTACAAGGCAGGCGTACACATCTATTCTAGGATTACACATGCTCTTCTTAAATTGTTTAGCATCTTCTATAGCTATTTTTTAAAAAGAGGGCAAATCTTTTACCTTCTTTCTTTTAAAAAGCAATTGCTAACTAGTAAAGCTTATTTTTAGATTACTTGCGTTAATCTATAGCAGACCTAGGTATACTCTGTACCTTCTTAAGTCTGTTACTATAAATAGAATTAAGTAGGTTTCTATACATCTGCGTAAGTCTGTAATATTTACTTTAACCTTAGTTGTCCTGTATATCTTTAATTAGCCCTTATCTACCCCTTTAGCTAGAAGCTTTAAGAGAGGGTTAACTTAGAGGCTAAGTTCTTTTGCTAATAATAATAACATTAAGTTTAGCTAAGGGCTACTATTAATTATAGCCTTTATAGGCTTAAAGGATTGTACTATAACTTATACAGTAAGCAAGTAAGCAGGCCTTAAGTATAAGGCTTCTTGCAATGTCCTAAGATCTTTATTTTCTAATAAGAAAGTAATATAGGCAGATAAGTATATCTTTAGTCTTTCTGCCCTTTGTCTTTTCCTTCTTTATTTTTAACTGTAGACTTCTTATCTTTTTTTAAGTTTAGGCAGTTAGGCTAAATATAACCTAGCTCTCTATACTTATAGCATGTTTTTAGTTTATTTGCAGAGTATTTATTACCCCTTCTGTGCTTATTCTCTAGCAGCTAAGCTGTATTATTTCCTTTTAACCTTTTATAAGGTCTTTTAGTCCCTTCTAGCTTATAGCTACGCTTTTTAGGTTTTCTTAAGTCCTTTTAGGTTAGAATTTCCTTTTAGTCCTTGCCTTAACTTCTTCTCTAATAGATAATATTTGCATTTTCCTCTACTAGTAGTAGGGTGTTTTAGCAGTCTACTAGGAGTAGAAAAAGGTCTTTCTAGATATCTTATTGTAGTGCTAAGATAAACTAGAGTACCTAGAGGTCTAATAACTAGGATGTTCTTAGTTCTTCCTAGTATAGTCTAAGATAGTCTATAAGGTCTGTTAGAGACTAGTTTAGCCTTTATTAGGTACATTTTAGAACATTATAGGCTTGCTGTTTCCTTTTAGATAGAGTGCTAAGTATGTTTAACATAACTGTTTTTAGGATAGCTTATGTAGGCTTCTATATAGCTAAGGTAAATTGCTTAGTTACACAGTAGGCTTTCTATAGTATTTTAAGGGGTTCTAAAATGTATAAGACTCTAAAGTCTACTTCTTATTATGCTTTTAAGAAGTTTAATAGAGATTGCAGAAAAAAAGACTTATAATCTTATTCTTAATAGTTATACTCTACTTAGTTAGTCTTAGAGTACTTTTGTAGAGGCTCTAGACATAGAAGAGCTAATAATGCTAAAGCTAATAGGTTTATTACAGGTTTTAACTTATTTCCTATTATTATAAGCACTGTTTTATCTCCCTGCTTATATCTAGATTAAACTTCCTTAAGTTATTCTAGTTCTTGTTGCTGTTAGGCTTTGCGTAACTAAGTGCACAAGGTGTCTAACTCCTAGTCTTTAGCAGACACTACTAGACTATTCTAGCCTAAAGTAGCTAAATTAATGTCTAAGAGTAATGTTTCTACTACTTTAGGCCTTATTTATATTTCTGTACTAGCTATTAGATTAGGAGAGTCTGCTTTATTATTAGTATCTACTTCTTAGATTCTGTTAACTAAGCTAATAGTAGGGCCTTCTAGACAGGCAGACTGTCTGACTAACTGTCTGTCTAGGGTACTGTTTCCTGTATTTAAGCTCCTGCAGTTACTTATGTTCTAATTTCCTAGTTAAAAATATAAGGTAGAGCAATTTAAATGTTAAGAACCTTCTTACTTTACATTACTAAGCAAGTAGAGTCCTTGTATAATATACATATATAATAGTAGTATTTTATAGACAAATTGCTACTTTCTTTATAACAATTCTATAGTAGCCTATATAGGAGTCTCTTAGTAATCTAGATAGTAACAGATACTAAGAGAGGGGTATAAGGTTCTTATAGTACTCTAGTACAGAACTCCTTAGCATTAATACCTAGGAGTAACCTCCGCTGACTCCAGTTGGGGTGCAATCCTGACNGTAGAGTCCTTGTATAATATACATATATAATAGTAGTATTTTATAGACAAATTGCTACTTTCTTTATAACAATTCTATAGTAGCCTATATAGGAGTCTCTTAGTAATCTAGATAGTAACAGATACTAAGAGAGGGGTATAAGGTTCTTATAGTACTCTAGTACAGAACTCCTTAGCATTAATACCTAGGAGTAACCTCCGCTGACTCCAGTTGGGGTGCAATCCTGACACTTAGCACTTAACAGCACTAACAGAAAGTCAGTTAAGAATAAATTAAGAGTACAGGCAAAGAATGTTGCAGTTGCTAATAGGTATAATTAATGTATTAGTCTAGTAATAGTCTATAATAATTATTTACAGATTCTCTAAGAATATCTATTAGTCTTAGTAAGAAGCTATCTGCAATAATACTCCTTAGTCTTAAATAGCAATATACCTTTTAGCTTAGAAGTAAGTTTATATACTTAGCTCTTAATTTCTCCTACCTTAGGAAATTATTAATAGAGCAGAAGTTTAAGTTTAGCTTAATAATAATAGTGCTACAGCTTAACTATCTACTTAATTAATTATTTAAGCAGGCGCGTAGTTAGGAAGCACAATTACTTAAGGAACTTAAGGAATTTAAGCTAGAACTATCTAAAGCATAGCTAAAACTAAAGAATTGCTAAATAACTTCTACCTTAATAATATAGAAAGAGATAGAATTGCAGATTAGCGTTATATACAGCAATTCTAAAGAGAGGTTATTATTTCTACTTCTTAAATATTTAAGAAGCTTAGAATCTTACTAT
>JAKUHH010000338.1:0-36843 GCA_022701365.1 Mycocentrospora acerina
ATATAACTATATATACTTTTAAAATAAAGCTAATTTTATTTTTATAAAAATACTTTATAATAAAACTTATAAAAATTTTTTATAGTAATACTAATAGTTTATACTTATAGACTATGTAAATAAATTACTTATTTAAGTTAGTGTAACTCTAATGCTAAACTAAAGTATAGCAGATTATGCACAATCTGTAGCCTTATATTAGTTAGGTTGTTAATTGTCGCTCACACTTGCAAAAAGGTTGTTAATTATTGCACACACTCGCAAAAAGGTTGTTTATTACTGCTCACACTCACAAAAAGGTCGTTAATTGTTGCTTACACTCGCAAAAAGGTTGTTAATTGTTGCTCACACTCGCAAAAAGGTCGTTTATTACTGCTTACACTCGCAAAAAGGTCGTTAATTGTCGCTTACACTCGCAAAAAGGTCGTTAATTGTCGCTTACACTTGCAAAAAGGTTGTTTATTATCGCTTACACTTGCAAAAAAGGTTGCATCTTAGTTAAGATGAGTCTTGTAGTTCTAGATCTTTTTTTACTTATAAATTTAATTAACTTAGTTAAGTAAAACATTTACATAATGATAAATCTAAAAACAAATCTAATTACTTAGTCTATATACACCCTCTAGTTCTTACACTTTGTATAGAAATAAAGATTCTATCTAATTTAGCAACAGTTAGAGACATGAAGATTAGAATTACAATTCTAAACAATTTTATAATAAATTTTATTTAAAACAGAAGGCTATTAAAAATTTAGTTTTTTTAAGATGCTTCTAAAATTTATTAAAAAATTACTACAAAACAAAGCTTTATATTATTTTTTAGAACTTTTTTTTAAAAACTTTTGTGGTAAGCAGAAGTATACACATACTATAAATTGCAAAAATTTGCTGTGTTGCATTTAGCTTTAAAGTTAAAATTAATTAAAGCTAATATGCTAGTACATTTAGTCACAAAATTCCTGTTAATTAAGGGCGGCAGTGAGATCTGATGTTCTGTGCGTCAAGTTACGTTGTAGTTGCAACGGGTTGCATGTAAACAAAGTTTTTGCCGCAATCTAGGCGCAAGTCTAAATCTTGATTTTAGTGTTGTTATATGTTGTCATGATCCAGTCATAAGCCAGTCGTGAGCTAGTCGTGAGCCAGTCGTGAGCCAGTCGTGAGCCAGTCGTGAGCCAGTCGTGAGCCAGTCGTGAGCCAGTCGTGAGCTTTTATCTAACTTTGTTTTGTCTGGCGTATCTATAATTCTTAGAGTTAGAAAAAAGCTAAATAAGTTTAAAAGGATGTGTTGTAATTACTATGTAACAGGGTTTTGCGTTGCTAGAGTAGAGTAATACCTACATTAATATACTTAAAAAATTGAATAAATTTAAAATTTACTTTTCTTTAAGTTTTATTAACAACAAGAATCTAACTATTCTAATTATTACGCTTTTTTGAAAACTTCTGAAGTAAGCAATGTTTTGATTTCACTTTTATTCTATTACTAAGCAGTGATTATGTCATCCTTCTTTGTTTGCTTATACTACAACCACTATTGTGATCCTAACACACCAACTATGACTTACTCTGATAACTAACGCACACCTAAAATCAGAACTACTGCAGATAGACTTCAGAGCATAACTGATACTAATACTCTAGATCCACATGAATTATTGTCAGATAAAAGCGTAATTTTATAGTTAGCAGATCTGCCTGGATCATCCTTACACTAGCAAGCTTCTTTGCCCTATCTAGCACCTGACAATTGCAATCCATCTAACTTAAGTAATATTCCATAAGCCATTGTAACAGCTCTAATGCAACTCTAACAATTCGCATAGCGCGTTCTCTAAAGCGCCTATCTTAGCTATTGTTACTAGTCACACCTTGCTGCTAAATTAATACTTCTTTTAACTTTAAAAGAAGTAACACGAACATAACGCGCCCTCCTTCTTTATCTCCCCTTAACAGCCTGTCTCTTACGAAGCGTTTACAGACGTCTACTCCTAAGTCTATCAATACACTAGGCACAGCAGACAACAACGAATCTATTTTATTAACGTCTTTAACAACTCAGCATAGCTATAGTTCTAGCATGAAGCCTCTGAAAGATTGTAAACCTAGACGCTTTATTTAGCATTACAAAGATCTTAGATCTCTTTACATTTGTACTAAGATTAATGACAGCATGACTATTATAACGCAATAGGGACTGGGAAAGCCTCTAGTTAAGAGCATTTTCTGAACAGTAAACAGACAATTTATACCTTATAGCTGGGTTGTAAGTAAAAGGACAACGTTATAATTTAGGCTATTATCCGCATTTCACTAACTTTACTATCACAGTCTGAGATTAAAAAAACATCCAGCTTATATTACAAAACGTTACTTGAATACTGCGGTCTTCTAGACGACAAGGCGAACGTAACCTATTTACTAAGAGCATTTGCTGAACTTTAAGACGTAGTGCAAAAGGCTAATTTGTTACACGTTAATAAAGGAGATAAGGCTTTATGGTTAGAAGTAATCTCAGGTATTCTTGATATTGTTGAAAAGACTAGGCCTCTACTGCGTAAAGAGAACCTGTAAGTTCGCCTAGGTCATATTGTGTAGCAAAGCTTAACATGTTTTAATAGAACTCTTTGCTTAGCAGAGTGCCTAATGCGTGGTGATTCCCTTTTAGTCTTAAAATATAAGAAAGTTAATTATGCCTTATTGTTTAATGCTAGCACTAGAGCAGCAGCATACACACAAGAAAGCAACAAAATCATTTCTAAATCTACGGCAGTTATTAAGGCTTGCCTGAGCATGATTGAGTATAAAACCTTAAAAAGACAAACTTGTGGCGCGTTTCACCCGTTCAGTCCTCGCGGTACCCTAACTTATTATGTGTACTACAGAATAATCAAAGCTAAAGGACACAAAACACAGGGTTGTAGCCTTGTACAACTAGCTGCAATTCAGTTATAGAATATCTCAGCATTAAAACAGTGGCTTCCTTCTGAATCTAATAAGGTAGCCCTAATAGTCTCTCTCTTAGTTAAAAGCTACTTTTAGACACTCTATCTCGCTGTTTATAAGGACCATCTAACAGAAAAGGAGAAAACGCAAATCATCATAAGACAAGTTGGCGTTATTAGTAACACTAGCGATTTGCTTTCTTGCATCAAGCTCTTTGTTAACTTAATTTACATCATAGATTAGGTCAAAACTCATTAGATGCTATAGTTTAAGAAGGTTCAGAACAGAGTATTGCAGTCAGAGGAAGAAGTAGAAAATGCAGTATAGGTAGGGAGGGGGTCTCTCCTTTTGTGGTTTGAAGCTTTTATTAACTGAAGACTAGCTACATACAGAGTGACAGAATTAGTTTAAAACACTATGTGTTAGTCTCTGTACCTTTGTGTAGGACAGAAGTGTAATGTAATAATGCTTAGTTAAGTAGTTTTAAAAATAATACATGTACAATACATTTTAGATTACATTATTAACTTAAAAGTAGCTCTAGTTTAAGTAATAATCTACTCTATTAAATCTAACTCTAGGCCTTACAAGTCTTTCCTAAAGTAATATTTGCAGAACAGAAGGAATACTTCTATAGTATGCATAGCATCGTTACCTGCATTGTAAGGCTCACCCTTAAACTCTAGTCTATATAGCAATCTAATTGCACTAAGCTTAACTGGCTGCAGACTGTCCCTAAACACTATATCTACTTTAGCTACATCAATTGTTGCGACCCTATCTAAATCAACCCCTATACTTCTTAACTACTTAACATTATTCTAGACAGTATGCCTAATAAGCGCAGCGCTTAGAGCCCTACGCATAAAACGCAAGATAAGTTCCAGGTAACGCACAATGCTGGACTTAGGGAGATAGTATGTCTTACTAAACGCAAAGCTATCAGGATTAGTAGGGCAGTAGGTGTTAGTAAGTCCTTAATTATCCTTTAAAATAAACAGAATCTTTTGTTGCACAGGAGCTTTAATGTAAGGGAGTTTGTCTGCCTACAGAATATAGGTATTAAGACCAACTTGCAGTATCTTGTAAGAGTTTTTGTGTTTTTTAACGTTAATAGCTATCAAGAATGTATGCTTATCACTCATTGCAGACTTAATTAATCAACTTATACTATTAAACTTAGCCTGCGCTAGTTTAGATTGCTTAATTTATTAAACTGTCTGAGGTTCTATAGCAATTAGGGTTGCTATTGTCTTGCAAGCAGAAACAAAGCTGTCTGTTAAGCAAACACTCCTAGAACTGCTGTTGTTCTTATAAATCTCTGTTAAATTGCTAGAGTAGGTTAATAAAGTGTCTTTATCTAGTAAGGGCGGCAAGATTGTAGACATCGGATTTGTAGTAGTAATGCGTTAGTCAGGCTTATAGCTCTGCAGACTGTTTGACGGCGTGACATTCTCTGGAGTTGTGACTTTGCGACAGAGTTGTTCTTTAATGTTAAGGTCTGTACCTGCGCAGGATGTTAGTAGAGGGAGCAGAGAATAGACAAACGCAATTAATTAAAAAAAAGCAAAAAGTCCTGAATAACCTACTAAAGTCCTTAAGAGCTATCTTGCATATGTTCCTCTTTGCTAACTGTTTAGTAATACCCTATCCTGTTCTAGCAACTGTAATGTTATACCACTTGCTTCTGCCCTTAAAACTAAGGCACTAGAGTCTGATTTCCTGTTTAACTTTAATTTCCTGACAGGGTACTATACCTAACTGCGATAGATAGTTGTAGCAAGATACAGCATCTCCTAGAAAGCGCTAATTCCATATTCTTATAAGCGTGTTGCAGTCTATGGCAGCGTCACAGAGGCTGATACAATGAGACGTTGTAGATGAATTGGCGTGTTTGAAAAGGCAGCAGTAGCGAGCAATAAGTAGATAAATGTTGTCCACGGAAGTTCAAAGAGGGCGAGGATATTGTTATTGTTGTTTTTTGTTATTATTGTTGTTGAGTAGCTCTGATATAGATTTCACTTAAAAAGAGGCGACTGACTAGAGTGAAGGCCGAAGTGGAGTGCACGGACCACCAGGCGCGACCGCAGGCTAGCTCAACATAGACTATGTTATGACCTATAGTAGTCAGATGACCTTTAAAATTGTGTTTTGTATGCAAGAAGTAGATAAAAGGTTTCTGCTAATTAGGATAAACTTATAGCTGCTTATTGTTAACTAGTAGGTATTCTATTAAGTAGTTCAGAATTAGGTCTTACATTATGAACTTGTCTTGTTACTTAGTTACATGCTTTTAATTGCATGCATGTTGAGTACCTAGTGTTCTTAGTTTTTCTATCTTCTAGAAACTCACTCTAGCCTTAGAGAATACAGGAACGCTATAATCCTCCTTTTAGACCACTCCTTTCTGCAGTCAAAATAAACATAACCTTAAATGCATTAACTAACTATTTCTTATGTTAGCATTTCTAAATCTAATATACTAAGGTAACCTAAACTGCGCTAGGCCTAATCATGCAGGACGTAGCAGACCTAGTTAGATCTAGATTACTAAATCCTATGCTAGACAGCTCTATCTTCTTCTTTAGAGATTCCTTTAAGTGCGCAACACACTACTTAACTTGTTTGTAAAGAGGGTAGAGTACAGAAAGATTATAAGCAATATTAGTGTAGCGCAGCTTGCTGTTTCTCTAAGATTTTCCCTATTTACTATGCACTAAAGCGTTCTAGAAGATAGCTGAGATACCTTTAACTAAAAGAGAATAAAGTTGCAGCAGTAGCTACTCTAGTTTAAGGTAAGCATAGAACAGAACAGTAGTATTCCTTAGGAATAGTTTCTTAGGCTCTTAAATAAGGAAGATCTAAAAAGTGTTCTCTCTATAAAAATAGTTGTTAAAGCACATAACAATGCAAGACTGCTTAACAAGATAGTGACTGTTTAGAGAGATGCCCTGGTTTACTACCTCTGTTTTTGCAATTAGTTTTAACAGCGCGTTATAATTATAGATCTTGTTTAGCTTTATATGCTACTGCACTTGCAGCAAGGAGTTGTTTGAAGTTTAGGTAAGAGGTGCAGAACAACGCAGAAGCAGCACATCCTGTTAATTATTAGACAAGTGTTCTGAGCTAGTAGATAAGAATCTTACATCTAGATCTTCCTTGTTTTTTCCTATTAATTCCTTAATCTACTTGTACTAGGATCTTATCTACATTGCAAATTCTACACTCTCTAGCCATTTTAAATTAACAACAGGTGCAGGATTAGAGGCTGCAAGTATAGTACCTCTTTCACGCACCTGCTGCAGAGTCAGGACTTAAACTAAATACAGAAGCTTGTAGAAGGTGGTGTAAGGATCTAAGAGTAAACAAATAGTAGTCCTTGCACGCGCTTGCTGTAGAGTGAGTTCTTAAAATAGATACATAGTGGTGTTAAGGGGGGCGTTATAGTTGTGATTGACAGTGTTATAAGTTAAACTAATGCATAGCTTCTTGTAAACCTTCTAGTCAGACTTTTGACAAGCCCTTAAACAGTATTGCGTCTCTTTGCAGCTGCTGCACATTTTTAACTTCTCTACCCCTGCGTGATCCGTTGTCTGCTTGCATACGTGACAAGACAAGATGTTGCTGTGTACAGAAGCGTGCTTAATTTTTCTAGTAAGTGCATTAGAATTAACAGTCTAGGTTGAATTAGGGTCTATGAGAGTGTTGAAATCAGAATCTACTAAAAAGTGTAAGTATTATAATAACAAAAATTAAGCAACATAATACCTGCTAAAGGTGACATCTTATTGACGAAGGGCGAGTCTGTAATTTTGTCTATAATAGCGAAACTGTTTGGCTGTAACTTCGCGTTAATAGCAATAAAGACTGTGTAAAATAAGTTAGAGGAGGAGGTGTACAGGAATGCAGAGAAATAACAAAGCACAGTTCAGGTCATGTAATTAAGTTAACAAAGGTGAAAGAAAACAAAATTTTACCTCTTATACTGCAACTATCTGTAATCTTTATTACTAAACTCTATTAAATTCTTAAACACAAAGTCTACATCTATTCTCTTTATTTTCTAAACACAACCTAAATTTACTGCTTGTTATTTTATTATAAGTACTGTTGTTGACTTGACGTTAGACAGCGCCTCTACAGTCTATCCTGCAGAATATGTTAACTCTTAACAACTTCCTCCTCCTGTTAGTAATTTGCTTAGATTAACAACAACTATTACTAATTATATTCTCAGTTCAAATACTCAATTACTGACAACATACGCCCTGCTAAGCGCACTCTGCCTTCTTACTGCAGCTTTCGCAGCCTCAGCAATGTTAATCATCACTTGATATACTGTCCAGACCCAGAAAACATGCGCGACCTAGCGTTCCCTTAGTCTGATGACAACCTTGTAGCAGACAGTCTTATTAGAGTTAGTGTATACTTCTTTGCAGACAATTCTAATCCTTCGCCCCTAACTGTGGCTGTTACCCTAGATCATGTTATTAAGAATCCCACTCTTCCAATAGTAATGGGCGATTATAGAGAGGTTGCTTATTAGGTGTTTGCCTCTTTTTTGCAAGGAGGGGTAAACGGCAAGCAATTTGCAATTAACAACACTAGAAATCCTATACTTGTCCTCTGAACTATAGCATGCAACAGAGAGTGCTGTCTATTCTATTATAATACTTACTTCTTAGACAGTGAACAATATAAGGGTGTGTAGATATTAGATTAGGGTAACGTTAAGTTTGACAGAGAGTATTTAACAAGCAAAATGTAGGTTAGTATATACAGCATCTTGTACAAGAAATTTTGTTTAGGGTAAATAATAAAGATAGACAAGGCTTTTAGACCTACGTGAGATACAATTACTTACATAAGTAGATTAATAAGGTAACATCTAAATAGCTATGCTACATTTTTTCTAAGACTATTAACTGAACTACTATAGATAATACAAGTTAAGAGTTACAGGTTTTTACTCCTTATTAGATTGTCTTTCTAGTTCTGCTAGTCTGATTTTTTTACTCGTGTTGTTAATATTATACTTAAATACCCCCTTTCTTGCTGCATTTTAGCTCCTATTAAGTTAATGCCTACTTAAGACTATAGTAAACGCAGTTATACAACTAAGTCTAGTTAGAACAGACACTTCTAGAATAGTGAAACTGAACGTTGTCCTAATTTATAATAAAAGTACTATTATACTGCACTTTGTACTTTAAGTGAGTGACCTGATCAAACGCGTACCCACAGGAACTGATAGCTGTTGTGACAAGGTAGATAATTAGGTTACTATGCCTGTCAACAGCATATTGCTTGCCTTTAACTCTACCTTTTACTAGGCTAGCAAAAACTTTGTAGGGATCCTCTCTATGCTTAGTAACTACTATTAGATTAGTTTTATAGTAATTAATTGCGTAATCTTTAACCTTAATAGTTGACAGTAGTTGACTATCTGACACTTGTAAAGGGGGGTGAAAGTAGTACTGACCAGCATCAATAAGTCCTAGCAAAGATGTCATGCTTGGCGTCCATTCTTTGTCGGAGGCTGACCATAAGTCAGGCCACTGACTCCTATAAAGCCGATAGTTTTGTTGACCTGTATTTCAAAGAATAGATGGTAATAGGGGTGCGTTAATAGCAGCCACCACACTATTGTTGGTCTGAGTAGGGTAGTAACTTCTAGGAGTTAGCAAATGTTTTTTGTCTACAAATTTATAAATGAGAATGTCAGTAAACTCTTAACTGTTTAATAAAGTTAATGCATTTATAGCTCTTGCAAACAACATGTTTTAAGGAAGTTTTCCTTTCTTTTTAGTTATGTGCGGTTTGTCTTTGTGTAAGTTTTTGATTAAATGCTTATAAGTGTGTTTAACAATTCAAACAAAGTGTCTATGATATAAATACTCCTTAGTTGTTCGTGCGATACTGTTGAAAAACAACGTAAAACAAGTAATTATAAATTAACAATGTTATTTTTTCTCCTTTATTAGCCTTCACTGTTAATTTACAGCAATGTGTAGTGATATCCTATCTAATTAGGTTACATCTTTAATATTCATTAGAATAACATAAACTTAAGAACACATATGATTTTTTCTTGGTGTAAGGTAAAATGAAATATAATGTAGATTTCTTTAAGAAAATTGAATTTTACTTTTCTTTATGCAATGACAGATTGTTAACATGAGAAGACTGTCTAATAATTTATATCTATACATTGTCTAGTAGATCAGCATTGTAGTTAACTAGAAGGAACAAATTCATGCAATGGCTGACGATGGTTGATATTAAGAGTGATTTATTTAGTTTAATTTGTAGAATTGCAACGTAATTCTACAAAGGGTAATACTTCTCTAACATAGTATATAAGTTTTAGAATTAAACTAGAAAAGAAAAAATTCTAAGAGTATTTTAAATTAACTCTTTAAAAATTTTAAAAAATAAAATGTAGTTAAAAAATCTATATAGATAGCATAGCAGATCTAAAAGACAGATTTACAAATTTACTTTTGGAATTCTTAATAATATACAGAAAAAACATGACAAGCAATAACTTAGAATTTCTTCTTCTTTCTCTTTAATAACTTTAAGTTAAGAAGTTTATAGTTAAACCTATTTTCTTTACTAGAAATTGATAGAAGTTACTAGAAGTTACTAGAAGTTACTAATATACTATTTTATGGTTTGAGATTTTCTTTAAAGTGAACTTAATAATATAATTATTTTTAATAACTATTTAAACTTTTTGCTTTGTTGTTTTCAAGTTATAGAGCATCTCTGTTAAGAAATACTTGTAATATGCTTTCAAACTACACATAAATTAAGTGAAGAAATTACCTAAAATGAATCCAGTTAAATACCCTATTAAACTCTACTTTGAATTACAGAGAATCTTAAAAGTATCTCTAGTTATTAAAAAAATTAGATATAACAATAATCTGTTATTATAGAGATTAAAACTTTTTTCTTAGTATAAAATGATAAATTATAATTTACAAAATTGATTTGTTTCTGTTCTTTAACAAAAAAATTAAAAAAACAATAGATTTCTTGCTAAATTTACCTTAATTTAGTAAGGCTTTGTTTAGATAAGTATTTCTAATTTTAGATATTTTAAATTCCTCTTTGTATCTGTGTTTAAAATAACTTAGAGTACCTCTCTAGATAACAAAAATTACATTTCCTTTCTTTAATATTGTTATCCTCTAAGTGATTAAGAGTAGGCGGAAGTTTTAACTACTTGCAGTGATCTAGGAATTCTGCTTTTGTCTAGTTGCTTTATAATTGCTGCATTTCTTTGTGTTAGGCAGCAGGGGCGACCTTAAGGTCTGTGTGTTCTTACGTCTAGTTAAAGCAAGGTCGCAAATTGCAGTCACACTGTTCAACTGCAGCTAGTCGCAGTGTACGGTCGCAGTTTACGGTTGCAGTGTACGGTTGCAGTGCACGGTCGCAATATCAGATCGCAACAACAGGTCGCAATAGCAGGTTGCAACAACAGGTCGCAATTGCAGTTTGCAAAAATAGGTTGCAAAAATAATTTGCAACTATAAGTTGCGTGAATATGTTTTTAAAATAGTACGCTACAATAGGTTACTATTATAGTTTACAATATTACGTTGCAAATGTTGGTGGCAGCATTGTGCAATATAAGCAGGTTGCCCTAGTGTGTTCTAAACTACTTAGGATAAAATTAAAAACACAGTACATTAATAGATAACATATTATAGAAAAAATGTTTACTAAGAAAATGCATTTTATACTCTAACTTGCTAGATTAAATAAAACATGATATAACTTGTTCTATAGGGAAATATCTCTGTGTAGGAGAGCAGGGTAAGTTAAAAACAAAGTAGATGTAATATTGTAACTAGGCATACATAAAAAAGAGTAAATGATCTATTTAGTTAAATACTGTTGTCTTGCATCCTAAAAAGAGCTTTTTTTTCTTCTTCTAACATTGAAAAAACAAGAGGATAAGGAGGTAGATCCCTCGCATCTGGTAAGCTACCTAAGAACTTTACCTTGCCTTTATTGTAATAAGTAGCATACAATTTTCTCTTGCCTTTTTCCTTATGCGTTAGCGAACTGTTTATAAAACCTAAGAAAGGTATTACAGAATGGTGTTTAAAAAACTTATCTCTTAATAAATTAAGAAATTCTTCACGTTGTTCCTTTCTAATCCTGTTTAGTTGCTTATTTAATAATGCGCAATATAGCGTTCTATCAATGCGTGTCTAATTGAATGTTTTGTTGTCTTTCATTTTGATAGAGGTCTATAGCAGATTAAACACTTAGTGAGGATTAACATTTTTAGTTATCCTGTTTAACAGGAAACCTGTATTTTTAACAAGAGCTAATGAGAAACCTCTTGCACAAAATAGGATTGCATCTCTCTTAGCGTCTTCTTTGTAGTTATAACAAATATGTTTAGACAAGGCAAACTAGATGTCTATTTAGTATCTCTTAAATAGATTGTAGGTGATGTCTTTAAAGAGTAATTCCTTTAGACCTAGATTTCTAATAGACTTGTTAATATATTATTAAATGTTATTTAATAACATCTTAGTATCTGTCAGAAGTTTAATTGTGTCTTTGTTCTATAGTAACAGCCTTTTCTAAATGTTGCTAAGGAGGTTCTCTCCTATATTGTCTTAAAACTGGAGAGCTTCCTAATTAATTATGTTCTTTATCTAACAGTATCTAAACTCTCTTACACTTTCTAAAAATCCTAGTCCCTAACATTAACTATTAGGAGATTCTACAAGAAACTTAGCAAGAACAGGATTTTGTTCTAGATTGCTGTTTAGGAACTCTTTTAGTGCTAGAAGAAGGACGTGCATAAAGATTGTGCGCTGCAAAGATTATTTTAGACCGCTTGTTGCTGCGCAAATCTCAATAAGTAATACGTACTTGTTCATATTACTACGTAAAAATCGCACATAAGAGTTTGTTCTAACTGTATGAAGGCTTTCTAGGACCCTCTTTAGCTATAGACAGTCCTAATTCTGAATCTATTAATTAAATGCTCTCTTTTTCACTGCCTACTAAAGTGATTTGCCTTTTCCTTTTAATTGATTATCTCGAAGAATCCGCAGTTTAAGTTAAACACTATGTGAAGGATGATTGTGTTCTTTTTTATCTAGCTCTATGTTAGTTTGATTCTTTGCATTGCACCACTTCTCTTTTATATTACTGCGCATTCCTGATGACTTTGCCTTTGTAATCTTTGCAGCAAGATTATAAACACTGTTATCTATACATAAATCAAGAAGGTTTTTGTTGCTAAAAGGCCATGTTCTAGTTACTTTAAGGAGAACTTTAACAGCATTGTACATTTGAATGTATCAAACTCCTATATTCTAGAGAATTGATTTTTTTAGAGGCTCTACTGTAAAGCAAAGTGTATCCTTTAGATAAGTATTTGTGTAGAAGTTCTTCTTGTTTCCCTAAGAGCCACCAAAGTAATCCTGGCGCAGCATGTTGTAAAATGCTTTTACGCAACAGTCTTTCTAGAAGTAGACTACTAGCTTATTTCTATACTGATTTCTTGTTTGTCTTTAATCCGCACAGGCAGCCTTTGCTATATCTACTGCTGTTACAAAAATTAAACTTTAGTCAAACTCTTTCTCTAATTTCTAGTCAAGAAGGTCTATAGCTTTAAACAAATTTGGCTTTTCTATGTAGTTCTTAATGTTTTTAACGTCTAAGCATATAAACATGTCTTTAAATTCTTAGAGGTTGCTTAAATCACTTATAATTAACTTTATTTCTTTCTATAAGTCAGACAATGCTTATCTTAGCACCAGAATATGATTTATCTAGACAAAATAGGACATCTTAGATCTAGTTTCTTTTCCTTTAGCAGCTGCTTTTAATTCTGCAATCTTTTGTAATGACAGAACCTTAGCTAGCGCTTCTAGGGTAACAAATTTCTTAAGACTTAGGCAGAAGACTTTATTAAAAAACTTTTTAAGTACGTCTTGCCAGACAAAGTTAGTACTCTAGTCTTTCTCTATTAGCCTAGGCTAAAATATAAGCAAAGGTAAGTCTAGAAATAATGCTAACTTTCTTAAATAGCAGTGTACTAATTATTAGAGATAGAACTTATGCTTAAGGTTTCTAGTTAGACAAGCTCTAGGACTTTAGTCTTGTAAATCTATGTTAGATAGGCTTAAAAGTGGTTTAGGCAACCCGTTTATAATGTACAAAGTTAGTACGCTAACAAATTAAGAGATATTAACTGGGAGATAAAGAGATTTAGTAATATTGCTAGTAACAGTGTAAAGAAAGCAAAATTGTACTCTAAGATAAAACATGTTAAGTTGTCTAATAATTATTAAGCTATTAACTCTATTTAAAATAAATAGAGTTAATACAGGCTCATCTTTACAGTAAAGACATACTTTTGTTAGTTTAATGTTGTTATCTCCTATTCCTTCTATAATAGTTTTTAGGAGTTGTCCTAAAGGATAGGCGCTCCTTAGGAGGTTTGCCTTACTAAGAAACCTGCTTACTCTAAGTCTAACATTAGTTCTGCTATACAGGAACACAACTTTAGAGTATGTTTCTTGTAGTAGGCTATAACTGTAGTTGCCTCTTCTTAACTCTTTAAAATGCACTCTTTTAAGTTTATTGTGATGTTCGTCTCTACAACTGTCCTAACTATCTGTAAGCTAGGCAAAGACAGCATTAGCTAACTGTGTTATTTAAGCATCCTCTAAAACAGTATCTAAAATGTAATCATTTTAGGACTAGAATTCTGGTGTGTTGCTAATACTGCAATAAGGGTTAACTTCTTCCCTAAAAAAGTCTTATATTAATGCCCTTAAACGATATCGAAATGTTTTAATCTGCTAGCTAGCAGTTAGCAGATTAACACTTATGTTTTGGGATAGGGCAGAAGAATTCCTACTACTTAAATAAGACAGATAATTTTCTAACTAGCTGTTGCTACTTAGAATAGATATGTAGGGGGATAAAGTTAATGCTTCTGCATAATTTTTAAGTTAAAATTAAAGGTTTCTAATTATAAGGAATACTCTTACTAATTATTTCTCTTATAGCCTGATAATTTTCTATTAGAGCTGACCTAGTTGTTCTATGTTAAAGGCTTAAAGTAGCAGAAGAATTAGAAAGGATGTTGTCCCTGTTTTGAACTTACTTGTTTCCCTTGCAAAGAAAGCCAAATAGCAGAATTTTCCTCTTACTAGATAAATTACTCCTAGAGCGTATTGCTCCCTTAACTCCTCTGTACACAGATAGTGTTTAGATAGTACTAGAAGACATGCTTCTTACTAATAGAAGACGAGCTGCAAATTAAGATTCTGCTAGTGTAGCAGGCAAGCTTAAAGAACATTTAGTGCTAGAGAGACTCTAATATGTAGTATCTATAGGACAAAGTAGGTCTTTCTGTGTACTCTGCAAAGAGAATTAGACTTTGCTTACACATAAGACGTTAAGCGCTAGCAGAATTTGACTTACTGTCTCTCTCTAATTTGTGGTTCCTCTTGTTATGTAAACTTTCCCTACGTTGCGCTGAGTAATAGCACTTTTAGGCAATTTATAGTTATTGCTCTCCTTATTACTAGAGGATGATGATAACATCACGCTGCTCTCACAAATACTTTCTAGTGACTGATACCTCCTCCTCTTTCTCTCTCTTTAATAAAAAGTACTTTTTTCTATAACAGAGCTAGTGGTAGAAAGACAGAAACTGTTTATATTTAGTAAAAGTAGGTTTTAGAACTATTATTAATGTTAGAGGAGCGTACAATTAAGTTTTTGTTATTTAATCTGCATAAAAAATAAAAGCACTAAGCAAATTGTGTAAATTAATAAATGAAATAATAAATAAATTAAGAGAAGAGGTGTCTAAAAAGATGGTGTAAAATTAGGATTACAGTTTAAGAGGCTACTTTAATACTTTAACTCCTGCTAAGGAAATCAGTCACCTTAAGGTTATATGTCTTGCGTTGCATCTAGATAGTGTAAGCTAGTTTTTGCTGATTATCTGTTTTTATTATGCTAAAGGAGGGATATTAATTTAATGTAAGTATGCATTAATGCTAAATATGCATTATATTAAATAGATTTTTTTTACTAAAAAAAGGGTTATTTTCTGCGAAAACATGCGACCATGTTCGTTAGCAAGTGCGACTGTGTTTGTCAGCAAATGCGACCTTTTAGCGACTGTTTTGTTGATTCACTTGCGACATAAGCGCGAATCTTTATACACGTGCTAACAGTTAAATTTAGTAACTATTGCATTTCTTAATGCACAAAAACTTCACAAAAGCTCTCTAAGCTTTATATATTTTAGTAGACTAATTAACTGTTTTTCTATTTTCCTTCTTTTGCTTTAAATGCATCTATTTTAATCTTCTGCATTACAGCTTAAGCGTTCTGTGTGAGATGCATCTCTAATTTCTGTGCAATTTCCTCAATACTTAGAGTCTTTCCTTTGCTTAAGATAAGGCTGGGCATGTAATGTTCTTCTTTTGCTATTATCTTAAGCTAGGTGATGTCCTGCTGTTTAAAATCTATCACTTTAAATTAGATATGTAATTAGAACCTTTAAATATGTATACAATTACTCTTTATTAAGCATTGAACAGTACCAGGGAAGTCTTCTTAACACGCAAGCTTAAGCGCACTCTAGAAGTTCTGCTCCTTAGTGTGACGTGAAGATTCTCTTAGCTAGATTTCTTTATGTTAGATTCTCTTGCCTCTCTTAAATTTAATTTAACTCCTACTATGTCTATTTCCTTAAGATTTTTATCTGTTTATACTATAAGCGCTCTATTACTTATTATTCATCTTTAATTACTAATACCTTCTTTAACTTTGCTTATTAATGTTATAATGTTACTCTCTTGTAACAATTTTTAAACAAGAGCCTTTATACTTCTAAGGTTACTAAGCTGCTAAGTAGATCTCTCTCACAAACTCAGAGTTAACAACTTAAAAAATTAAAAATTTAAGAAATCAGTTGTATTAAAATTCTTGCCTCTCTACTTGTCATAATTATGTTAATTTACAATAGAAGAAGGCTTAAACTTAAGCATTCTTCTTCTCTAAGCTTGCAGACTTATAGTTGTTTGCCCTCTGCAGAACACTTTAATTTTCCCACAAATTGTTATACTTGACTAGTAGTCCAAGTCTAGCAGTATTTAAGTTCCATCTTGCAATGTAGTGCTTTTTGTTAATGTAGTACACTGTAATGGTCAGGCGCCCTGCCCTTGCTATTGATACTACGCAATAACCCCACTTATACCAAAAGGTAAGCACAAGAATACTTAAGCAAGTATTCTATGTGTAGTATAATATATATAGTGCTAGATCTAGACTTTGCCGACTAGATGCTATAAGCGAGGTAAGCCACGTTGACTGTGCACGTGCTTAGTCGTTACATACACTACACCTTATAGCTTGTAGTCCTGTTTAGAGGCCTTCTTTACTGTCTGACAAGAGATCATAAGACTCTTACTATGATAGATATCATACGTCTCTTAAGTAGAAATATTTGCTGTTATTCTAACTATTAGCCAAGGTGGCAGCTGGTCTACTACAATATGTTAGTAAAACTTCTGCCTACCACCTTGACATTTGTAGTTAGTACACCTAGCTAAACTATCTTCTATTTTATGTCTAAAGTATTCATCGCATAGATTTTAAATAGTCTTTTAAGAGTTAAAAGAGTTCTTTTTAGAAAGTACTACAGTAGCTTGTCAGAAAACTTAAAAATTATTAGGAAGTGCTATTTAACCACAACACAAGTACCCTGATACGCTTAAGAAAGCGAATAACTGCAAGCCAGAAAGGCTAATCTCTAAACTATCAATAATATTAATATAATCAGTGTCAGACTTCCCTAGTTCTATTCTAATCGCGCTGTTAAATAGTAGAGCGTCTTTTTAGATGTCATACTTACTATTAGTCTAGTTAGAGTTAAGTATGTCCTAAAGTATAAGTTAACATAGGGATAGTTCCTTTAAATCCTGAAAAGATATAGCGTTGCACTGACGTATGCCAGCGCCTGAATACAATACTGTAAATAGAATAGTATCAGTTGCACAAGTAGGATTACTGTTGTTTTGCTAAGGTAAAGAATAGAGACTCCTTAATGCAACAAGGTGCATGTTAGGAAAGGTCCCCTCTACTAAGTCCTAATCTGACTTTATTAAAGGAAGGAAGCTTATAGTTTCTTCTCTTTCTGCTTAAAACAGATAGTACAGGCGCTCTGAGACTCTTTTTAAAACCCTATAAGCTCAAGCTGCAATTCCTAACTCTATGCAATGTTGAACTTTTTCCTAATTCTAACCAAGGCATAATGCTAGCAACTAAAAAACCAGGTCACTAGCTGAGGTAATCTAGTCTAAATTGAATTTAACTGCTAGTAGATATCTGTACATTATTTTACTTAGCTAACCTTAAATATTCTGTCTTTTTACATACATAGCATTAAATTCAGTCCTTGCAATAGTTGCAAGCCCAAGGACAATGTCAGATCTCTTAAACATAGTAGAAGAAGTTAATTAACGTTAGAAAAGTAGGAATCCTACGTTTATCTAGGAATCTTAGAAAGACTGAAGTATAGTTTTAAAGTTAACAAAGTCAAAAGTGTTAGGCCTTTTAATTACCTTAAAAAAGGTCTTGCGTTGCCAAGACGCTACGCTTAGTTAAGGTATTAAGCTGAAGAGCACAGACCTTAAGGCTGCAGGTGCTGCCTGCGTATAAAACACTAACAAACAAGCACATACTTTTATAAAACAATACTTACTACGCCAAAGCATCTACTTAAGTAGAGTTATAGAGAATTAACTCTTATTCTTAGATGTATTTAAGGAGGGCTTAATGTCTGTATCATCAGACCCTAAAGCGTTAAACAAAGCTGTAAAATTAGTAAGCCTTATATCTCTATTTATTTGCTACTATTTGCAAGCTAAAACTTAAATGCAGTTCAAATCTGACTTGTAGGAATTGCGCAAGAAGACTACTGCCTCGCAAGCTGCCTGGTATAGAATAGTAATACTAACAAAGTGTGAGGCATATTTTTAATTAGTCTGTAATGAAACCTTGCTTATCTTGCACAAGGTCTATTTTGTGCTGCAGATAAAGACCTTTCAGGTCTGGTTAAATAGGTGACTATAGTAAGGCAGCTAAAATAAGATTATTACATAAAGCTGCTAATAGTAAATAGATAAACTCCTATGTTCAGAATATCCGCCAGCTTGTTGATTAAGGTACAAGTAGGCATGCTGAGACTATTCTGGTAACAATAGCAACAAAAAGTAAATCACAACTAGCTGCGACATTAGTAAATACTGGCTTACTAAAAACAGTGTTGCATCTGTCTATTGTTAAAACAGAAATTACAGAACTCTAATGCTAATCTGCAGTTTAGCCTAATCAGGTTTAAAATGTCTGTTAAAACTTATATTACACTATTTAAATAAAATTAGAGTGCTTACGCATATAACAGGCACGCAAACATAGTTGCCTGTGTCATTCTAAAGTCTTTAATATAGAGATATGTGTAGTGTGGAACACAGTGAAGAATAAAGTAGCACATATTATGTTTATTACATGTAGCTAAAAGTGTAGCTAGATTTAAATTTATGTGTTTTGTGTTATGTAATCTTATCTGCAGTTATAAATTTTTAATTATGTTGTGCATAAAATTTCCTACACTTAACCTCTACCTTTTGTAGTTAAGCTTACGCCTTGTAATATTATTAATAGACTTATTATAAAAAACTTCAAGATGTTAAATGTCACTACTGTAGATGCAATAGGAAATAATAGATTCTATAACCCAGTATTAATATTACTAAAGTTAGCACACAAACTTGCCTTTGCTTACAAGTTCTGCAGGCAACTTAACAAATCCTTGCTAATTTAAAGAACGCCTTTAAAGAGTTACTGATCCACGATCCTACTAGAAACTACGCCTTCCTTGTTGCTTTTACTAGTATGCGTTTATCTTTCTTTAAGCTCTAGGACAATACTAACTTATAAGTAGAATGTTTCTCAGACGCTAGAGTGTTAGTTTTAGAAAAGGGATTTACTAAAGCAAACACTAAACCTCTACTAAGTACAAATATGTCGTCTCTTTAGTCTTCTTTATAAAAAGAATCTTAAAATTCAGATCTGCAAAGTTGCCTAATACTGGTATTAAAGAGATTTTATTTAGAGCAAATTTATTCTTACTTTCTTCTTAAATTTAGTTACAGTTTCTGTAGTAATAGTAATGTGACATGTCACTTTTGTTTTAATTTAAGAGATTTAGTAGAGAAAGGATATTTCTCTATTACCTAAGCTAGGAAAGAAAGCTTGGGTACGAACTAATTACATAAGCTTCTCTGCGCTATATATTAATGAAACAACCTCCTATGTTATGCGTGTATTTCAACAATAATTTTGTGCGCACATATTCTATACCTAAGTTTCTATAATATCTGAGTTGCAGTACGCACTTTGTTTAGTATGTGTGGTTAATTTATCGTATTTCTCTACTTTAGTAAGAGGTTTCTCTTAACAATTGCGCAGAACAGAGTGAATAAGGCAATTAGGTTAGCCCTTATTCACAACCTAAGTGGAAGACTTATTTTTTATGCACTATATCTTAGTAAGATTATTTCCTGTAGCTTTCTTAACCTTACTAATTATTGCAGCTATGTACAGTTCTAAGTTAGAGGCTATTCTGCCACTAGATACCTCTTAAGAAACACCTCTACTTAATCTAAACAAAGTCTTTAATTAGATCTACGCTATTGCATCAGAAAACTACAGGAAAAATAGACTACAGTATGTTATTAACTAGAGCAAGACTGACAGCGCTGTGATTACTTTAAGAAGCAGATGCGTGCAGGAAGATTTAGACGCTAGGGCCTAGGATAGTATAGATATCCTGCAGACAAACTTATTACCAGTGCGTCTACGTTTGCACTTAAGTAAATTAGACTAGGAGCACAAGAGTGACCAACACATGGAGAGTAAAAATACAATAATAAATCTTATTAACAAGAATATAAGGGTACGCCAGCACATGCTGTCTACTAGCTCTATAGAGCCTCTAGTGCACTCTTTACCTTCACACAACCCTAATGCAATTGCAATCTCTTCTACGCAGATAACTAAAGGAAATGATACTAACTAATTAAGGGAAACTTTGCAATTAAACAGCTTAACTCTACCTTCTTAAGGGCTAAGTAGGAATAATTCTAGGTTAGAGTCTGTTGTAGGAAAAGGAAAGCAGCGATTTATGTTATTAAAGTTAAGAATAAACAGCCTACTAGAAACTGCAAAGATTTTGTTAGAGTTAAAAGAAGCTAACAAGTAGAATCTTCTAAAGACATTTTATATATACACTAGATATTTAAATAGTTCTTAACTATCTTGCTGTAGTAAAGATTGCAGACTTTAAAAAGATAGAAATTGCTTTTCTTTTAATTAATTATGTGCTTACTCTAAGAGGCTAAGTGTACACTTAGACTTGTAATCTTAAGGCTAGATTTACTAGCCACTTTCTCTCTGTTTCTTACATCTACATCAAGCTTCAATTATTACAGATTTCTAGAGAACTTCCTTGTTTTAGTAAATCTCTAATATCTCTGCTGTGCATTTTTTCATGCAACTAGATTGCTTTAAGTATCTATAATGCAACTAAACATTAAACGCCTACTAAGTTTTACCTAGAGAGTTTAAAATAATTAAGATGCATTTTAAGCTTTAGTATGTAAACATAACGCATTTAGCTGTAGGTGTTCTGTTTATTAAGCTTGTATAGGAACTTCTTAGTCTTTACTACCTATCATTTTAACATTCTAATCGCAGTAAACAAGACGCTATGATTGGAACTTTAACAGCATTCTTACATGCACTTTGTCATTATTATGACTAACCTTAAACCTACAACAAGGACACAATTCTAATTAATCTATTAGATCTTTGTCAGGCAAGTTTACTCTAACTTTAACTAGATACGCCTGTGTTAAAGAATTCGCAACAGCATGCGCCATAAACTGCTACACATTCAATTTGTTAACACATTTTAGTTATAAAGAAGAGGCTAATTAAATTAATTTCAACTCTAAATATGGATATGTTAAAGCATATTAATTTTGCAGAAACGCCAGCTATTCTTAGTAATAAAGGGGGTTCTAAACTAGACGCAATGTTAAAGCGGCTACAGGTTAACTATAGCACATCGTCTTTATCTCTACAAGCAAACACAGCGATTAAGGACAACAAACAGGTAAGATAATATTTTAAAGGAAGTAAAGAAAGAAATAGATTACTAATAACCTCTTAGTTACTGCTTAATATTTAAATAAACACAATAAAAAGTTTATCTTATTAGCAGAATTCTTCTAAATCACCTAAAGTCTTATTAACACCCTAATCTCTACCTAAATCAGAGCTAGAGAAACAACCCCTAATATCTTAAACAACAAATTAACTTCTAAACAGTACACAAAGTTCAGTTCAAGCACTAGATAAAAGATTTTTAGCCTTAACCAACCTATTAAAGACTGTGCAACACTTGCCTGTTCCTCTACTAAAGCTGCAAGATATTAGGTTTAGTCTATTAAAGGCTATCAGCTAAGAAACTCTTCTACAGACTCGCAACAAATTTTACAATGCATTAATAGACACTCCTGTTACAATTAAAGTCCACAACAAGGACTTAATTCATTAATTTACACTAAAGGAAGCAACTAATATTTCTAACTTTTTCTTCTATAAAATGTTTAGTCTAGCAGCATTAAAACAACTGTAAGCTCTAATTAAAGAGTACAACTTACCAGCAACTCAAGGCATCAGCCTACAGCAAATTGCTTATGCAGGCATAGCAGCTAAAGACAAATCGCATCCTTGCGCGTTTTAGGTCTTTTTTCAAGCTTTACACTTAGAAGAAGAATTAGCATTGCTAGCAATAAGTACTTATGCTAGTACTATTCAGGCTTACATGCGCGCTGTAGATACTTGTAAGGCTTTTGCTAACTTAATAGAGCAGGCTAACAACAGAGAACCTTCTATTATAAAGGCCTTTAAAGATTATAGATACTCTACTAGACTAGGAAGAGGAATAAAAACAGTTGTAAAGCAGTACTTAAGTGACATCTTCTGCATTAACTCTGATCTGCTTGTTAAGTGATTTGAAACTGGCCATGCTACTACTACATTAGTAGATTGTTTTAGACCTAGTATCCTAACTATTCTGCCTTTATTATTTACAGTCTAGTAGGTTTTAACAATAAAGTATATAAATATTTGCTTATAATTTTATGTAGTGTTTAAACATAGGGGTTTGCAAAGATTGTTAAAGCAATTAAGATACTTCGCAATGTCTAGCTACTTATCAGAGATTTCTCAGGTCATCTTAACAAACTTATTTACTCTCTAATAAAGAATAGCAATTCTATCCTAGTTAAGTTAAAGCGTGTTTCTAGTAAGAACTCCTTGCTAGAGTCATTTCAGCAAGCAGATTAAGTTTCTAAGAGTTTAATTAAATCACTTCCCTAATGCAAATTGCTTAAATAATTAATAATGCTATCTTCTGCTTAAAACATGCCTTAAAAAAATTATTTCTAAGCCTTACGTAGGTTTAAATTGCAGACGTTTACAAATTTTGTAGTATTTATTATTTAGTTAAAATAAAACAGACTACAAATTACAATTTTTTCTATCACATTTAATACAGCTATGTGTAGTTTTGTTAAACATCAGATTTAACAAAAATCTTAGCTAGCAAAACAAATCTTAAAGCACTAGTTATTTAACCTTTTGTTAAAAGAGCTGGCACAAGTTAGTGACATTCTTAAAAAGAATGTTCATCCCTAGCCACTAATCTTATTGCTTACCTTAATATATTCCTGAAATTTTAAAAGTTCTTTGTTACTTGCCTAAGGATATACAGATGTCTAGGCTGCCTATAGCTCCTCACATGTACTTAGAATTAAGAGGAAGTTGTTAGCACACACAGAGTTTAGTGACTTTATTTATATTTAATGCTCCTAAGACTATATAGCTGTGTCATGTAATGTTTAGGAATTAATAGTTGTATAGTGCCTTAGCAATGTGTTCTTAAGTGCAAAAGACATAAACATTATGCCTAGTAGTAGAAGTAGAGTGCTGCTAGGTTGTAGGAACATAAATAAAGGTGCATAGGATAATTTTTCTTTAGTAGTAGGTTTATCTATTTCTTCCTTAGTCTTTGCTAGGCAACATGCCTATAGTGTACGTCTAGACTTGCAGGTAATAACTGTTATTATGCTGTGTGGATTAGCGCTCATCTCAGTCTAAGTACCTTTTGTACAAAATCTGTTAAATAAGTAAGGTCCTAAGACATATCTACGCTTAAGTTCTTTGCATAGGCAAGCTAGGCTAAATCTCTCAAGAAAGGTAGCAAGTCTATAACAAGGTAGATCTTGCATCTATGCTGCAGTAGATGTTGTCCTGTCTGCTAGCAAAACTAGATCTACTAAGCTATCTTCACTCTTAATCTCTTTAATAAGCTAGCGTCTAGGAATTTCAACTCTAGATAGGTGCGTGTTTGTTTAGCTGTTGCACTTAATGCTTTTGTTAGTGTATACACGCGCGCTTATAGTAAAGCACTGCAGCAGGTGCTTAATTTGCATTAAAAATCAGGACAGATTGAATTTTGCTTAATATATAGCAGGAGCTTCTAATAGGATAACTACAGGAACTTAAAACAGAGCTGCTCTTGCAGCTTGTATTGCAGCATTTTTGCTTATAACTAGGAAATAATTTTTGTTGTTAGCATTTGTGCTAAGTTTCACAAATCTGTTCTTATGTCCTGATGCAAGAAGGCTGTGTAAAAACATGCTAAGCCACAGAAGTAGCGTTGCAATGTCACCACAAGAGCTGCTGTAGATGTCTTTAATGTTGCCTATTATACAGAGCGCTTCTTTAAGTAACTGTAGGAGTGCGCTAATAAAGTGATCTTTTGTCTGTTTAAAATATTCCTTGTTAGCTTGTTGTGTGTCCCTATTAGCCTCAATCCTAACGTTGGTAGAAATGTGCGCAGGAAGCATTGTGTTGCCCGCGTTATCAACGTCTATTATTTCTAGGTTAACGTCTGTTTCATCTTCTTGCTTTGTCATCAGCATCTCTTTTGTCTCTCTAATGTTCCCTTTTAATAAAACTTGTGTGTTGTCGTTTAATCTTAATGTTTGTTTTTAGGTGTTTTAATTTTGTGTTCTAGAACAGACCTTCTGCTTTTAATTTTAGTACTGTGCAAGGATTTGCTAAGCTTTGTGTTTAGGTATAACATTATTGTCATTAAGCATAAAATCCTAGTTGTCTTTATAATTTACTATCATATGCTCTATTTGCTTGCTTCGCTGTGCGCTTCTAAGCTTGTTACAATATTAGCAGGCTACTTTTATAGTCGAAGATTTTGCTAGAGGTGGTATTTTCCTGTGTTCATCTCGCATGTGTTTTTGATAGATATTAGTTGAGATTATTTTCTTAGGTATGCAATCAGGAGATTGACGTAAGCTATTCTTAGACTTAAACTTGTAGTACTTAACAGATAAAACCTCTGTGTATTCTGTGTATTTAGGTTTACTAGGAGTTAATTCTAGGTTAAGGTCAGGATTGTCATAATCATCAATGTCACTGTAGCCTGACATTAGCGCAGCTAAAACAGACATATTTTGTATGTATAACAACTAATAAGTGATTTAAATGCTGTTAGAATGATATTGCACTTTAAGTTGTAGTAATATACTATTTAATGTGAAATATGTAACTTTTTGCTTTGTAGTCGCGCTTTATAGTCACGCTTTGTAGTTGTGCTTAATAGTTATGCTTTGTGGTCGCTCTTTGTAGTTGCGCTTTGTGGTCGCTCTTTGTGGTTGCGCTCTGTAATTGCGCGTCTAGTGTTAGCGTGGTAGCGTGGTAGCGTGGTCGCGTGGTCGCGTGGTAGCGTGGTCGCGTGGTGCTAGTGTGGCCGCATCTACTGGTCGCACCTATCAGTTGCACTTGCTAGTTGCTACTTAGTTTGCACGCGTTTTGCAGCAATTTATTTCCCTTAGGCAGCAATGCTGTCTATCAGTCTGTGCTTCTATGTATATGTATAAGAATTAAAATTAAATTACAATTCTTGTTATTAGTAATATTTAAACAACTATCTTTTGCGCTTTTCTGTAGTCTCCTTTGTGTTAGCTAATAACAATGTTCTTACTCTGTTATAATGCCTAACCTACTAATTAAGGGTACAAAGTCTGATGCTAAAGGTTGTCAGGTTCTTAGTGCATATGCATCTATATTAAAGACTATACACTTTCTTTACTTTATTTGCTCTTCAGCTTTGCCTTTAATAATCTACAAAGTATCCTAAGTCTCTCCTCTGTAGTTATGTTAGTGTTCTTTTTTTTATTATAGATAGTGACTACAGCGGCTTCTTCTTCTTCTCTGTTGCTTAGTAACACAACAGGAACTGCTGCAGAACCTAAGCTAATGCTGCCTTCTTTGTTAACTATACCTTTAGCTATGTTAGTACTTTTAACAGTGTTGCAAGTAGAAAAAGTTGCAACAAAGTCTAAGAGCACTGATTTTGTTAGATTGCAGGTTAGGAGGCCTTAAAAAAACTTACCTTCTTTTGCTACTTTTTCTGCAGCGTTAACATTGTCTAAAAGAAGGCTAAGTAGTTGCTCTTCTATCTATGCCTGTAAGATTTAAGTTTTTTTAAGCATTACTGAGCTTACTTACATGTAATACAGCACTTTTGCTTGCCATGTTGTATTATATAGAGTCTAGCATAACTAGAGTTCAAGCAATTGTTAAGCACAAAAGTCCTTATGCAAACTTGTTTGCATGACATAATTCTGCTTAGTCATTTAAATGCGCACGGTCGCAGGAAACAAGAACCTTATTATTTGGCATGTGCGACTCTCTCTTACTATCTCTACTTTTAGATACTAGAACGTATGAAATTAGTTAAAAATGTCAGACATATATTTAGCTCTGACAGAGGTCAGTAATCACAGTGCGTTGTCAATACTACAAACTTAGTCATTTAGTTAGAGCAAGCTATCCTTAAAGTCCAATCAACCTGCATTAAGGGCTCATTTTACTATATGTATGCACCTCTTATTTATATCACTGTTGCAAATAGTACGTTATATTATTATTTGATGTTCTTAAAATTTAAGCTTATTATTTAATAGCAGTCTATTCGCCAAATGACAGCACAAAGGTTTCTATTTAATGTATTTAGTATCTAATTTTTAATTTATACTAACCCTCTCGCAGGTAGAAGATTATTCTTCTACCTTAGTACCACCTCTAATTGTCTAGGAATCTCAATCAGATCCTATGAACAGCCATCTCTCGATACACACTAAAGCTGTAGTGTCCTAGCCACAAGACTCTATCAAGATTCTATTAAGTAATTCTGATATAGCACAAAATCCTAGTGTAGCTACTACATCTTCTTTAAATTCCAATCTAGTCATAAATAGTAGAATATTAAATCCTTAGAAAGACACTGGTCGTGCGGTAGTGTAGGAAACAAGCGAGATTCAGGAAGTCCTATACATGGCACCTTACTAATAGAAAGGACAGAAGGAGTAACAGTGAAGAGAGCGGATAAAGGAGATAGAGCACATAAGAGATTTTTAAGGCTTTGCCTTACACAATCTAAAACAAGGTTATAAGTTTATAAATTAACTTATTATTTTTTGTATAACTAGTTACTTCTGTAATTATTTAATTTTTTTTGTTAGTCTTCTTTTGCGCGATCTCTTAACTTCTGTGCCTTTCTGGATATAAAGAATTAGGCCTGTTACGCTGTTAACAATTTTGCATTCACTTAGTCTTTGTATCAGACACGTGACTAGACTGTCTAAACTCAGTAGTTGCAAGCTTTTACTTTGCTATTCTATTAATTATTAACTTAGAAAAATCCTTAAGCTCTAATTAGACCTACTACGTTAACTATTAACTCTAGCTCTCAACCTACTTGCCTTGTTTTACCTCTTCCTACGATGTCCGCTCCTGACAGTATTCAGACGCGAAAAACTCAAGAAAGCAATAACATAAAAATTATCTAAGACGCAACTTGCTAAGTAGGCTATCTTTAATTTATAGTTTATTAAGATTAATCTTGCTAATTCTAATCCAGATAGTTGCAGAAGCAGCTAAGATTGTTAATGCACTTAATAGTAATGTCCTCTAAGCACTAGCGCTAAGCACTACTGCACTTTCAGCTGGTAGGTATGCTCTCCAAGCTCTATTTTGACAAATCTGACATCTTCAGCTCTTGCTGGAACCCTAGCTTGCAAAACAGTTGTACTGTTACTACCAGCAATAAAGGATACTATTAAAGTTAGATTCCCTTTAACTATCTAAGGAAACATTATGCGCTAATAAAGCAAATAGACACACTAACTTAAGCATTTTTGCAACTAATCTGCTTCAGTCACGTCTACAGATCCTAATGCAAGTACTGCTGCAAGCTCTTTTGTTAGTCCTATATAAGTCACAAAATCTACACTACCTACTGCTAAATTACTAAGCAAGACAGTTAACTTAGAATTAGAAACTAAACTAACTTATACAACTCTACTATTACAGAGAAAACAACAACATAGTTGTAAGCAGGCACGTCGCAGAGTCCAAAGCGCAACTAGTGATGATTTTTTGCATGATGCTTCTACTAACAACAAAATTCTGTAGCCTAACTTAACATCACCTAAAACTCTGACTCCTGCCCTGTCGCTTTTCTTATCTAAACCTACGTTGTTAAATCATCCTAAGTGGAGAACAACTGCTCTATTAGAAAACAAATCTCTAACTCTCGCCCTGTCGCTTTTCCTATCTAAACCTACCTTATTAAATTATCACAAGCAGAAACCAAGTACTGCAATAGAAAAAGAATCTCTAACTAAGCAGACAAAACTTGTTAAAAACAGTGCATTAAACACAAAATAATTAGATTCTACTAAAATACAACCACAATCTATTAGGTCCTCTGCACAGGAGTTAGCTGAAACAACTACCTGTCTTTTATAGACAAAAGATGTTGATTAGACGCTAAAAGAGGTCAATAAGGTGACACATAGAACTCAAATTATGCGACATAAAGGTTGACATGTAGAGCAGATTTTTAATATTAAAGACTTAAAAATGACCAACAGAAAGAGAATTTAAATCTTCAAACAAATAACATCCTGATCAAAAGAAACTTACTGTGGTTGCTAATCAGATTTAGTGGTATTCTTTCTATTATTTATAATTACAATTTATAAGTTAATTAAAGAAATTATTTCTTTGTAGACAGCAAATTATTAAAATAAGATTAAAAAAATTCTGACACTAAATTGTACTTTTGATAGATTTTAAGACTTATATTCTCATTCTAATCATTCCTTTAACTTAAACATGTCACTTACTACTAGAATGCATATAATGTGACTACTATATTATACATTAATTGTTCACTTTGCTAATTTTTTATTAAAATTACTCTTGTGTGCCTAAGGTCTCATGACTGGCTTATGACTGGCTCATGACTGGCTCACGACTAGCTTACGACTAGCTTATGATTGGCATAGGAAAGCTGATGTTAAGTGACCTAACATGCGACTAAACATGCGACTAAACATGCAACTAAACATGCGACTAAACATGCGATTAAACATATGACCTTTATAGCAACAAACAATAAATCGCGCACAGGCTGTAAGGCGCAATTGCCGCCAGTTTAATCTAAAACTATACCTACTTCCGCTCAAACAACCAGCTAGGTAACCCGCCAATCAACTGACCAGCCAGCCTACCAACCAACTATTCGACAGTCGGCATACCTGTGTTTCTACATCAGATTAATTATGCAATTTAAGAATTTAGAGCAGTATTAAGGAGCAATGCACTTGCTTAGCATTAAGGTATTTACACCTCTACAGTTAAATTGTTTTTTAATGCTAACATTAACATATAGCTAAACAACAAGTTCTATACTTTAGTCACTTTGTGTAACAATAGTAAGAAAGTTAAAGAATTTATTACAAAAATTATAGAGCATAGTAAGTTAATTTTTACTGCACTACATAACTAAACCTTATCTAACTTGTCCTGCAGTTCTTAATTATGCAGAACAGAACATTTTTAGCATTAATAAGCCTGCAGATAGCGCTAACACTGTTAACTCTGTTAACACTGACGCTGATACTAAGACCTTTGTCTATAAAGGAAATCAGCATTTAACTGCAGAAGAAGACAACAATAATAACAAGACTAATGCCTAGCTAGTTAACTATGCCTTCTCTTGCTCCCTTAAACGTTCTAGGAGCTCTGCCTTGCAGCACTGTTAATCTCTTAAATCTCTTAATATTAATGTAGATAAAATTTAAGACTTAAAGAAGTAAAGCAATAAGAAGCTTGCTATGCAACCTTTAGCTGTTTACAACAAGGTTCTAAAGACAGGCGCAAACAAGAATACTCTGCCCTCTTTATCTCCTACGTCTGTGTCTGTATCTGCTGTTTTGCAGACCAAGCTTTTAACTCCTTAGAAAAAGCAAACTTATCTTAGATTGCTAGACCCCTAGCTATTAACGCTAATAACTTTAAGGCAGCGTAGTCTTAACAACTTAGTTTCTAGTGTTACTTTAAGCAGCAACTCTAAGTAGTTAAATGTCTTAGTAGGAATTCTAAAAGACGCAAATACGCCCCTAAGCAAGAGGCGCAAGTAGATCTGAATAAAGTCTTTGCTATAGAAGACTTAGAACAGATTGTAGGGCAAGGGAGGGGTGATCTTAAGATACCTTTTAGACTTTAGTTTAGAGTTTTATAATACCTACAAAGAGGCTTGCACTCCTTGCAGCAATTCCTTATATTTTTACAACATTAGATATGTGCAGTATAATACTTTAGGGTAATAGCAATACAGTATTCTGGCCTTGTCTACAGTGTTTTACACATTTAGTAGATTCTTTAGTAATCTAATTTTAACTGCTCTTATCTCCCCTCAGACTTTTAACTTTTTCTTTATCTTCTGTTAAATTATGCAGCACTTGCCTAAACTTTGCTATCACACCGCCTAGAAATGCCTACTAATCTATTAAGTAATCCTCCTCTTAGTTCTGATTAATTACAGAATAATCTAAAATAGGCGCTTCTTTTTTATTAATCACAAATGTTTCTATAGCTAGTGTATTATGTTAAGTAATGCTATCTGTACCTTTTTTTCTATCAGCAACAAGGTTAATCTTAATTAAAGATAATTTCTTGCTACTTAGGAGTGTACAGATGATGTGATTTTTGTTTGTATTATTTCCTAGGACTAGTTAAGCGTCTATGTCTACGTAACTGTCAAACCAAGAGTTGTTATCCTGTTTTATCAACAACTTAGGATTAATAGTTTGATTGTCTAGAGAAACCTCCATGTTATTATTCCTAAATTCTGCGCTTAGCTAAGATTAATGACGCTTCATTCAGCTCTTTCTAGATGGTGTTACGTAGTATTTTAAGCTTTCCTCTATTAGACAATTTGATTCAGGTGATCTTAGCTTATAAAATGTATATCTGTAACCTGCAGTTACTGTGAATATTTAGTAAGATTTCACCTGCTCTTATAAAATCAAAAAGCTATAAGACTAACTTAAATCCAGTTTTTTTAGCGTTGATACTAGGTCACGTTTAAATTCTTGGCGCAGAATGTTCCAAGCCTAGGCTTAGTAAGCGTTCCTGGTTTCTGATAACTATATATATGTAGCTGTACCTTTATTAAGGCAGCCTATAAACTAAGTTAGAAAACATGTTTTAGATAGATTGCTAAAAAGAACCTGTTCACCCTCTCAGAAGCTAATTGCTAAACAAAAAGATATTAATGTTAACTATCTTAAAATTAGTGATGTTAGCACTTACATAATCTGCTATTTTGTAGTGTACGTCTTAGTTTAAGACTAGTTTAGTTACAGGGTAATAGAGGATTAAATTTAAACTGTGCAATCTGATGAAGGTTTGTCAAAGTCCTGCTGTACATTCCTACCTTAGTTAGCGCTAAGCTAACGCTACACCAAAGCGCGTCGCGTCTGCACCAGAAATACAACACTATCCTACATTAACATCATGTTAATGGACGACAACATTAATTTTCTCTCTAGAAGTACTCAAAATTTGCAGCTAGGTTTTAGTAACTTTGTGTTAGCACTAAGGCTTAGCAAAAGAGTAGTTAGGCTGATTAGAGCTGGTGCCTCTGCTTCTGCAGGAAGTAAGTTCATTTCATTTGTGGTGTTCTAAGTATGTAATAATTATTGTTCTAATGCTAATACAACTTTTACTTAGTTAAAACCTTTAGAGGAAAAAATACACTTCTCTAACAGCTAGGCAGCAGGGCAGTACTCTCTGAATCTGTATACCTGTCTTAAGAAGGGATTGCTGAACACTATAAAATAATACAATATATAAGCAATGTATCTGCTTAAGCAACTCCTACAATGTTCTACAAGATGTTTAACAGTTTTACAAGCCGCAGAAGACTTCTTTGTCTCTTCACCTAAAATGTAGATAGTCTTAAGACGCGACTACCCTTCCTTCATACAGACTGTCCCTTAAGAGACAATCTCTATAATCTTCTAAACATCATAGAGTTGCACAGTAACTGCAACTTCTAATATTGCAATAAATGCAAGAATGTGTTAGAAATCTGACTTAGTTAATTTACTAGAAAAGGACTTCTAGTGTGTAAAGATTGTGAAGCTAAAATCACGCGCAATACTACAGAACAAGGAACACAGAAGACTTAGTCTCTAGGTTACCTCTGTCCATAGATCCTTCTCTATAATTACGAAGAAAGTGGCCTTTAGAACAACGCAATTACAAAACTTGTGCAGAGCATTGCATTAAAAGAGCTAGACTTTCTTATTGTTAGAGGCACTGCCTTAGATATTCTAGGTGCTTAAACTCTACTAAAATTGATTGCTAAAGCAGTTTATAAGCAAAATGGTATTATTGCCTAGGTAAACATTAAGCTGCTATCCTTAGAACTACAAAATATTTTTAACATTCTTATTAAGGGCACTTGCAATTAGGTAGCAGCACTTGCAGGATATTCTTGTGAAGGATAGGCGACTTTTTAAAACTAGGACAAGTGCATCTAGATTAAACATACTGTGGTTTCTTATATTAAGAAACAGCAAAGAGCAAGATTAAGGTGATACACTTGCTAGTTTATATGATATACATGAAAAATAGGCGTTGTTTACACAAATTAAAAAAATTCATGCCTAATTAACTTCTTCTATGCATTCTGTTACAAGGCGTGACGCTGCAGCAATGCTAGTGTACATATTGTCTTTGTCTTCTTTTCAGTCATAACCTGATGTAATCATACTAGTATCTCTACAAGACTTTATCTGTATTATCCACAATAAATAGGCCATCGTCTTCCTTAGCACCACATATCAGATGACTATGCCTCATGCTTTCGCAATTCTCTTGATTTTGAGCTAAATGTGGCTGGTCCTTGTCAGCACTGCTGAGGCAGCCTAAGGTAGCTAAGCTTTATGCATTCTGTTCTTAAGAATCTATGAAGATATCAATCATGTCTAGTGTATCCTGAAATGTCAGCGTAGTCGCAGAACTAATTGTTATGTTATAGCTCTCTGCTAGGTTAAGATTCTCAAACTCTGCACAAAGGTGCAAGTGCGACTTAGGCTTCTTAACTTTGTTGTAGTAGATAGGTAGACCTTAATTATTTAAAAGATAGAAAAGAAGAAACTCTCTAATACCCTTAAGTTAAGTAAGAATTTGATTAATAATTAGGTCTTCCTTTATTTAATTAAGCAGATAGCGAAGCCTTGCTAGACCCACAGACTTAGAGATCCTTAAAAAAGTAAGTTATGTAAGACAAAGGATTGCTTCTAACAGACTCACTTCTTAATCACTGCGCCCTTTAACAAGAAAACAATTGTCTAACCTAAATTCTCTACAAGCACATACGCAGAATAGGCAACAGCTTGTTGCTCTTTAACTTGTTAGGCTAGGCTTTTAACTTTTTAACTACGTGGAGATAACAGCTCTGTGTTTAATGTTAATAACTAAAGCACTTTCCTTTCAGGGTAGAGATAATCTAGCAAGTTGCTCTTCCTATTAGACTCTAAGTGCTTTAGGTAAAGAGTTCTGTTGTCTAACATCTCCTTTAGCTAATTGTAATATTGCTAGTAAGCTACATAAAAGATGTTGTTAAAGATTCCCTTAAGAGCTGTTTTGTTTACAGCCTTAGGCATATGTCTTATAGTGTACTGAAATTTCCTCGCGATACAGTTCGTGCCTGGAGTGAGGCTTACTAACGCAATTTTGTTAAAAACACACTAATCAATAGGACGTGAAGACTATAAGTGCAATACTGCAGCTAATTAGCTAGCCCTAAGAGACAAGAAGCTATTAAAAAGCTAGGTTATAGCCCTCTATCCCTCTTCAGACAAGGGATTTACATCCTTGTTATAACTGTAAACCGCATCTGATACGCCTATTAGCCAAATAATCTTTTTACTAAATTCTAAAATAGCAGTTTCTACATCCTTTGTACTAATCTGCAGGGTAGGAGTACAATCAAAAGTGCATCTAAGAAGCAATTTATCGCCTGTACCAAATCAGAGGTTAGGTTAGTATCCAAGTTAACAGTGCTTAGGGACCCCAAAGTGTTGTTCTATTATTTCTCAGCCTAATTCATTGTCAGACTTAATAACTGAAAAATGTTTAGTATACAATTTTACAGATTTCTAGGGTTTAGCTACACACAATTAGCTTTATTAAGAGTCTGTTTAATTACGTAAGGCTTTTTTTTCTGTTTAATCTTAACTCCTAGTAATAGCGCGATATTAGCTAGAAGATAGCGTGCGCCTCCTTGTTTAGATGAGTTAAGAGACTAGAAAGTTTGCATTAAATCCCTAGCACCCTACAAAAGAATTAGCAACAGGTACAGTGTAGCAGCTTTGTTAATTAGAATGATCTCACGCTAACCTATAACTGCATTTCTGCAGTTATCTTTAGGAACTGTCCTTAAGACTCTTGAAATTCTTTATTGCTTCTGTCTTGTTTGCTTTTGCTAGATAAAACCTTGCTATTGTTTTTATTATGCATCTTTATCTGCTTTATCTTATAGCGTATTGATCTAGTTAGACTAGAAAAAGTTATCTTAGGGTAAGGAAATAAGGCAATGTTTGGTAGAGTTGTGTTCACTTTCTGTCTAGTGTTGTAGGCAATAGTTGCTTTGAATTTTCGCTTTCTTAGGCTAAGGTAGTTTTCTATAATTGTCGCCAAACGTTTTGTTGTTTAGTGTTAGAACTAACATAAAAGTGCACAGGCCTTAGGGCAGCACTATTGCCTTGCAACGCAAATCGCCTAAGCAACGCTAGTATAATCTCCCTCCCCTCCTCTCCTCCTGTCCCTAACTTACTCTCTACGTCTTAGCACAAGCACAGCTTTTTTTAACTTCCTCACTGTTCTAACAACAGCAACAGCAACAACAACTATCTCACTTGCTTCTACTATTTTCTACCCTTCCAACTCTTCTAGACTGATCAGCCACTCACTCAACACACAATAACTGAAGTGATGAATGACAAAGTCATGGGCGGTATTAGTGAGACAGAAGCTGGTTCCACTTCTTCTCCTAACGATAGGAATGGTATATTAAGAGGATCTGACGACGCATTGCGCTCCTTACTCATAATTAATCTTCTAGACAAAGTCACTCAAGAGGAAATAGACGTTATTGTTCTAGTAAGTATCCATTCTCCACTTAGGTTTGCATTACTAACAAGAAACAGGTGTTCTAAGCTACTTTAACTGCCTATAAGCAACTGCAAGGCTACAAGTTGGCTTAACTTGTTATAGCTTACAATGCGGGTATCTAGGGCAACAGCCTACTCGCTTCCAAGGGCGTTACTGTTCCTGAGTATTCTAAGGCAGGTTGTCTTGTCTCAAGATTCTCTAGGACTGATGTAACAGAAGAGACAGTTCTTAAGCTAGTTAATGCTCTTAAAGACACTAACCTAGAATGCCTTAGAGCTGCTCTAATTAATGTGCCTTACGTTGCTAAAAGCTTCTTTGCCCTGTCTCCAGCGCGCCCTTTTAGTTCTGTAAATGTCGCCTCCAACAGCATTCCTAAGGATCTGTACGCCAGTTTAATCTAGCCTAGCATTAGCCTTAGTCTAGCCCTTAACAAGTCCTACATATAGGAGAAAATAAAGGCCTTTTTCAATCACCTTAAGGGATGTAATGTGAGCTTAGATCTTAGTAATACCACGCACTACAGTACAGACTAGGCTGCCTACCTTACTAATGTTATGTTCGCATACTTTAACAAGAGAGGAACTAATACACTATAAGATGTCATTACTATTATAAATAAGAACAACAGTGTGCTAGGCAATCTTCTTAATGCTGCCCGAACTGCCTATCAGCATTACAGGAGGGGACTAAACTAATGCGATGTTCTTGCTAACGTCTAGAACTCTTTCTACTCTAACCTCTCTGCAACGCTCGCATACAACAGCCTTAAGGAATTTCAGACAGCAGAGAATGCAGTCTAACACTGTACTGCAATTAACAGCCTGTTAGCTGCAATCCAGAATTATCACAACCACCAGGACCTTCAGAGAGCGCTGGTAGCGTATAACATTGCTGTCGTCAGCTGAAACAAGTATGACATTGCAGCTGACATTTTGTTCCGAGGTGTTGGTAAAAAGTACTAGACGAGGCTAGCTGTTAAGAAACATATCTAGATAACGCGTTTTTATAGCAGGCTAAAGTCACTTTCCCTAGGTATAATCTTCTTGCAGCTGCCAGGAACACATAACGTGTAAGTATCACCCTCTATTATTATTTTTAGGAAGACAAAGCTGTATTCCAATACTAACGTCGCTACTGCAGTCTTATTTAGGTTAAGACAATCCTTCTTAAAGGTCTTTTAAAGCAGCTGCAGGTTCACTGCAGTAGGATTGTTAATATTGTTACTAAGATTAGATACCCTTTATTGCAAGACTTGGTTAGAGTACGTTAGTCCTCTTTGCTTAAGCCTACTCTTAAGATCGCCTCTATTCTTAACAACCGCCTGAAGGGGATAGGTGCTGGCAAGAATTGTTTGCTTAAGANCACTGCAGTAGGATTGTTAATATTGTTACTAAGATTAGATACCCTTTATTGCAAGACTTGGTTAGAGTACGTTAGTCCTCTTTGCTTAAGCCTACTCTTAAGATCGCCTCTATTCTTAACAACCGCCTGAAGGGGATAGGTGCTGGCAAGAATTGTTTGCTTAAGAACATTCGCGACCAGATTCAAGATGTCTATGGCGGTGATATTGGCGATGCCACAATGTATGACAAGTCTGATGATGAAGCCTAAGAGAAGGCTTATATAGTAGGGTTAGATCTTGTTCTAAAACAGAATTTAATAGTACTAGAAATAGAGAGTATAAAAATATGAATTGCAGAGGAAATAACATAGAGAGTTGTGTATTATAAAAACCTTGAACTTTATTTTGCGTTAATAAAACTTATGCAATTTTCACATGTTGTACTGCTGCATAATTTCGTGAATTAACAAGATGAATTTATTCCTTACGTTTTTTATGATAGTCAACTGAACATAGACAAATGCAACTAAGAAGTTAACCAAGAATGCGACCAAGAATGCGACTAAGAATGCGACCAAGAATGCGACCAAGAATGCGACCAAGAATGCGACTATAAATACGACTATTAATACACCTAAGAATGCGACTAATCAGGCGACTATGCTGGCAACTATAAAACTAACTAAAAGCGATCACAAAGCGACCATATAACAACCATTTATGCGGCTATGCGTGCGGTCATGTGTTTGCTGTTAGGATTGCACCTTAATTAGAGTAAGCAGAGGTTACTCT
>JAKUHH010000394.1:647-146571 GCA_022701365.1 Mycocentrospora acerina
GGGGGGGGGGGGGGGTTGACAAAAGGTACACAGAGAGAGAGAGGGAGTGTACAGCACGCGACACCAACACTCCTTTTATTTAAATTCCTTGAGACACGCAACTATCTGTAGTACTCTACTCTACACCCACCCCATACGCAAGTGTTTTAAAAAAAAACGAACAAAAGATTTACTTGCTCTTTCCCGTAGGAATCTGGAACGCAACCACGGGCTCTCCATGCGCAAACGCGCGATCAATGCGGAAGAATCCCTTGCGATCAAACTGCACGATGTCGTCCACCTTCAACTCGGCGACATTGCAGTCCGCCAGGGCCTTTGTCACCGTCTCCGTCTTTGGGTTGAGGAAGTCCTCCAGGGTGTCCTCGGGCTCGAGCTTGTCCTTTGTGATGAGGTGGTCAAAGTCGACGAGCTCAATGGGGATGAGGTTTTGGTCGGCAGAAAGCCATGTCACCTTCTTGGAGGTATTCTTGACGTTGCCTTGAAGGTGGAGTTCGATTTCGAGGCCGGTGACGGTCTTGAGGCCAGAGGGCGAGGCGAGGGGGTTGATGGAGTGGCTGATTTTGCGGACGATGCCGTTGCCCCAGTTCATCAGTGTGATTTCCTCGTCCTGGGCAAAAGATGCGGCGTCGGCTTGCTCCATGAGTACTGAGGAGCTGAAGACAACCTTCTTGTTGCCCAGGTCGTACTTGGCGTGCTTCTTGGCCTCTTCGGTGATGACACCCTCGCGTGCACCGATGATGGTAACGGGGACCTTGGCGACCTCGTCAACAGCAGTGTATCGTGCAGCAGTTGGCTCAATATGCTTCTTGTTCGTAGCCCAGAACGAGTACCAGTCGAGGTTGACAATGTTCTTGGAAGGACCCTGCTTGAGAATGAACTCGCGGAGAGCAGGAATGACTGCACCGCGGCGGCGGACACCGCGAACAGTTGGCATACGGGGGTCGTCCCATCCACGAACGAAACCAGCGTCGACAATCTTGGTAAGCTTACGCTTCGACAGGACAGTCCTGACAAAGTTCAATCGCGAGAAGCCCCAGTTGTAAACCTTGCGAAGCTTCAAGTTGTCAATGAACCACTGGTACTGAGCATCACGGTCATTGTACTCAGTCGTGCGCAGTGCGTGCGTGACACCCTCAAGAGAGTCGACGATAGGGCAGCAGAAGTCGTAGGTCGGGTAGATCTTCCACTTTGCTCCAGTGCGGTGGTGCGACTCGGGGTTGCAGCGGTAGATGACGGGATCGCGCATAGCCTTGTTGGGGTTGTCGACGGACATCTTTGCGCGAATGCACCATCGCAGACCCTCCTCAGTTCCCTTCTTCATCTCCTCGAATCGAGCCAAGTTGTCCTCGACGCTCTCCTCGCGACGAGCACTGGCAATGCCGTCCATACGCTCCTCTCGCATCTTCAATTGCAGCGTATCGTCAGCGTACGCCAATCCATCCTTGAGCGCCTGAACGCAACGATCGTACAGCTCGTCAAACCAATCACTGGTGTACGAGAGCTGATCGGGCTTGATGCCCAACAGCGCGCAATCCTCAATAATCGCATCCTGAAACTCCTGCTTCTCCTTTGTAGGATTGGTATCATCAAATCGAAGAATCAGCTTGCCCTTGTACTTTTCATGCGCAAAGTAGTCGTTGAGCAGCGCAGCCTTTGCGTGACCAATATGGAGATAACCACTACTTCAAGTCAGCCCTCTCTCTCCCCAAACCCAACAACTCTATCCAAAAAAAAGACAGAGAGAGAGAAAGAGAGAAAATTAACACTCACCTAGGCTCAGGCGGAAACCTCGTAACAATCCCCGTCCCATCCCCCACCTCCTGCAACCCAATATCAAAATTCGCATCGTCGCTCTTCTCCTTGCCCCCCTCCTTGACCACCTCCTTGGGCCTCACAGCAAGCACCACCTTCTCCCCACCCGTCTCCTCGACAAACCTAAACCACCGACCCAGACTCTTCATCAGGTCCTGCTTGACGTAGGCGTGCGCGACGCGGTTCTCGCGCAGCGTCTTCCATACCGTCGTGTCGGCGTCGGTGAGCGTGTAGCCCACAATGTAGGTGCGGAGCGTGAGGTGGGCGTCGAGCTCGAGGAGGGCCGGCTCGATGGCTTTGAGGTTGAGGGGCTTGAGCGCCTCGGCGCGGGTTTGCCATTCGGCGATTTGGGCGGCCATGGTTGTGGTTCTGGTTGTGGTTGTTGAGATGGCGTGGTTGGTTTGGGGGCGGGGCGGAAAGGGAAATGTTCTGGTGGGGTGAGTCGAAAGGGTTGGTGGGGGTTTGCAGGGCTGCCTTGCACGAGTCATGGTGGGGCGTGGTGATGACGACGGAGAACAACTTCGTTATCGCAGATGCTTTCTTTCAAAGAGTTCTCAGTGGCGCGTTTATGGACATTCTTCAAAGGACTATATTTGAGCTGGAGAGGACATTGTATATTCCCAGCTATTTGTATGTAATATCGTGGATTTAATATTGCTCAAATTTATTTCATTCAGTACTGCTCTAAAGCTGCGTAATTATTCATGTATATTCTTCCAAGGCTCCGTGAATTACAATTCGTAAGTAAAATATTACGATTAGTTTAAAGTCTTAAACCAACGAAGCGACATCCAACACAGTAACACCACTTCTACCCAAGAGAGCTTCACGCACAACTCCACTGTGCAAACACACACCACCTCGCGCTCCGATCTGCAAGCACAAGTCCTCGCCATGTGCCTCGCTCACCAATCTTGATGACAGTCTCCCAAGCCGTGCCATCAGCATCGCTAGTGCTGCTAATGTGCTCCATCTTCCGTGTCAAGCGGATAATCTTTCCAGAGGGCGTCTGAATAGCCAACTTGGCTGGCTTCACAGTGCCACTTCCCCCCGATCCTGAAGAGCTTTGCGATGGGTTCGTGTAATTCGATCCAGTTGCTGAGATACTTTGAATACTCATGGCCGAGGTAGGGCGAGCGAATGGGTTAGGTGAGGCACGCCCACCAATTGCCGGAGTGGATTCTGGAGAGCGAGTGAGAGATGATGGGTGCTGGCGGACACAAAAAACAAAGGTGTTGTTTAATGCAAGGTTGGCGCACTGTGGCTGTGCGACATATAGATCGTGTCGCTGAGCGTGGGGCGTTGGATGTAGTGTCAAGAACGAATATGGGGGATTGCTGCCAGAGTGTGTCAAAGGTAGGCCAACAGCCAAGGCGTGAGGGTTGAGTTTATTGGAGTGCTGCAAATGGTTAGCAAGTGACATTAAAAAAAGGCGATAACGGAAACAACTCACCATGAGTCCACGCGGACCAGCATAGATTTTCAGCACACCATGACCTTCATCGCCCGGCAGAAGCGCTTTTACTGTGTATCGCTTTTGACCTCCAAACCACTCGGGTTGTGCGAGAGCTGGTTTGCGGACGACATCACCACTCTCAAAGTAGTCTCCATCAGCGTCTTGTGAATATGTTCTTGCTTCAACCTCAGCAACACACTCGACATCTTCTGGAACATTGACGTAAACATGCGCCATCTCTAAATTGTCGAGATTCAACAGACTCGTGTCAAAATTGACAACCTGGAGGCTGTGCCTGAAATAGGCTGGAGTTGCGCATGGAAGTGCCATTAGGATGTCGTGAGACTGTGGCGGACAGATATGCTGTTGCTCGGGCAGGAGTGGAACGTGGGAGAAGCACATCTCCATCGGACGAGCGAGGAAGTACCACGTCTCGGCGACTTGTGAGCCGACAGTCGAATAATGTACACGCTTGGGATGCGCAGGCCCTGCAAGTGAGCAGTCCATCAGACGCCATTCACCATCAACAATGACGGCATTCCAGAAGTGATTTGGTCGAGCAACGCTTTCCAGATCCAGAACCTCTCCGGGAGTCTTCAGGTATCCACGTACGACCTCGGCGTGGAGTCCCATTGAGGCACACATTTCCGCAACCACCATTGCGATTTCTTGAGAACAGCCACGTTTGCTCTGCAAGACATGGCGCGTGTCCATTTCGCCCTCAAACTCTTCTTCCCACGATATCCGCTCGCTGATCCAAGTGAAAATTGCCCTTAGACGCTGCACGTCGCTTCTATAAGGTCGGCAAACATATCCTTGGGAAAAGGCAGCTGGAGACGTTCCAAGCGGGACACTGGTGATGAATCGGGCACCCTTGTCAACATGCGTCAGAGCGCAAGCCGCATAGTCTGTGGGTTCAGTGATAGGCAGGCCATCCAGTCCTTCGTCGCCTTCAGCGGATTCGTAGAGCATCTCGACCGGATTGAATACTGGCAAGTCCATCATCTGGCATCGTTCCAATCTCTCTGTTCGCTCGTTGGCACTCAAAGAGTTGGATCTGTTCACATCCCGACGCACCTGCACCCAGTCTACAGATGCAAGACCTGTGTCCTTTGTCGACGTTGAAGAAGTGGTCGGTGTACTGCCTACAGCTCCAGTTGGACTGGCATCATCCATACGACTGGGTGCACGACCTGCAGCACGACTTGCGGCACGACTAGCCGCCCGGGATCCTGGCCTGTTTGTGGCAATGGTGCTTCGAGCGTTTGCGGCCTGTGTCTTTGCAGTATCAATCATCTTTCGGAAGAAGCCGCTTCTTCTACTCTTGAGTTTGGGCTGGGGTTGTGTTAGTCCTCCGAGTGGATCCGAGCCGTCTGTAAGGGGCGTGGACTTTGGCGTGTCGACATCGGCTTGTTGTTCCTGGTTGCTGGTTCCGGCATTTGAAGCATGGCTCGAATGGTAGGTCACTCCTGTAAAAGGCGTCTCGGGTCGGCCGTCGTCAAAACCATATCCTTTCCCAGTCGTCGTCGTCTCAATCATAGTTCTTGGTCGGTTTGTGCCAAACTTCTTGCGATAGTAGCTGCCAGCACTGGTAGCACTCATGTTCGTAGCGGAGTGCCCTGACATGAGGCTGCGATTGGTACTGGCACTGGCATCCGTCGTCGTGGTCGAGCTAGTCTTGCTAGTGAACGTCCTGCCCAGTGCACCGCGCCCAACATCGTATGCAGACTTGCGATTGAGCAACTTCGATCCTTTGCGTTCGACAGACTCGTCTGTGTCGGTTCGCGAAGATCCTGGTCTCTGTGCAGAGCTTTTCAAGGGTACTGGTGGAGGCATGTGCAGGTCCTCGGTCTTGGATTTTTCCATTTGATGCATTTTTCGCAAACGGCTCTCCATACGTTGAACGTAATTATCAGGGTTTGGAGGCCCATCAGCAACGTCTTGAGCGGCTTCGTCGTCTTCGGCGCGGGTTTCTGCTGTTTGCGCTTTAGCCATATTTGCCGACGCTTGGTGCACCTGATCAAACGCGTCTGGAGACCAAGGATTGGACGTTGGGGGCTGCTCATCCGGCGAAGCCATGTCTTGCAAAGAGGACATGACGTCGTTCATCGCGCTCGTAAGAGGCGATGGGGTGAAGTGACCCCCACGAGCTCGTGGATCTGGCGAAGGCGGCTCAGGCGTATGAGGTGGTGGTGCAGGAGACGGACCTCTGCTGACATCGTACGTCACACGATGTGGAGGGGGTGGTGGTGGCGGAGGTGAGTCCACAACCTCCTCAAAGTCGTTCTCGGGAGAGGGACTGGGGCTGTATAGCGAACGCTGATAGGGAGATGGCGATGGGCCTTTGTCGTATGCACGATACTGGGAGGGCGCGGGCGACACTGCCCGTGAGCCTCCTTGAAACGAAGAGGCAGGCGACACACCTCGAGAGTGTGCTTGCTGGAAGGATGGGGCAGGAGACACTCCTCGAGAGTGTGTTTGTTGGAACGAAGGTGCGGGTGAAATTGCGCGTGAATAAAGGTCGTAGTTGGATGGTGGCGCTGGAGAAACGGCCCTGAACTGGTCATCATAGGCTGTTGGAGGCGCCGGTGAGACTGCTCTCGAGTGGTAACCTCGACTTGGAGGAGGTGCCGGCGAGGGGGCACGATTGTACGAGGCAAAAGAGGCGTGCGAGCCATGTCTTGAGGGCGGTAGCGGCGAGTATGCTCTGTACTGTTCCTGCGGCGGAGGCGCGGGAGAAGGCGCACGGTTGTACGAAGCATGCGAACCGTGCCGTGACGGTGGTATGGGCGAGTATGCCCTGTACTGATCCTGTGGTGGATGTTGTTGGCGTTGATATTGCTGGTGCTGGTGCTGCTGGTGTTGCTGATGTTGCTGGTATGGTTGATGTTGTGAGTGTTGTTGGTGGTGGTGTTGGTATTGTTGATGTTGTGGGTGTGGGGCTGGAGGAGCGGGCGAGCGTGCGCGCGTGTACGAGGTCTGGGAGCCGTATCGCGAAGGTGGCGCTGGCGAGACTGCTCGGGCAAGGTGCTGGTTTCGTGGCTGCGGGATATCAGAGCGCGTACGGGTGTGGAAGCCACGGCCTGGGGGTGGAGCTGGCGAGGTTGCCGGCCTCTTCGAAGTTGGTCTCGGCGGCACGACATGCAGATGCGAGTTGCCTCGCGAGGGCGCAGCTGAGGGCGGCTCATGGCTGTCCGTCGACGAGCGCGGCTGCTTCATAGACGAGTAGGGCGCCTTCTTGCCGGCGCCGAGCGACGACGCCGCGGCGCCGGCCTTGAGCCTCTCGCGCGCTGCTGCAGCTGGGTTGGGGGCACTGGCACCGGCGTAGGCAGTAAAGGGCTTCCGGAAGGTGCTCTTCGTCTTTTGCGGCGCCTGTCTGGCCAGGTCCTGGGCAGTGTTCTGGCGCGTGATGGTGCTTGCGCCGGCAGCCAGCATGCTCCCCCCGCGGTTCCACGGCTGGTAGTCCTCGCTGAGCAGCTCGACAAAGTTGGAGGGGAACAGGCCGGTCATGCGCCGGTCGCGCTTCAAGCGGCCCATCCACCAGGCGCCATCGCCGGCATTGATGACTTCGATCAGGTCGCCTTCGATGAAGCCCAGATCGCGCTTGGTCTGCGGGTAGCGTGGTCAGCGGCCAGGACAAAGGAAATGCAGAGACAAAGGCAAGGGAAGGGCAAAAGCAAACAACGCCCCGTGTCGACTCACCTCTCCGCCCCACGAATACACGGCCTTGCACCAGCACGGGAAGCGCGTGGGAAGCGCCTGTCCTGCGGCCATGGTGGAGTGTGGTGTGTGGTGTCTGGTCGTCGGTGCGGCCGGTCACGTTCAGCAGTGTCCAGTCCAGTCCAGTCCAGTCCGGTCCGGTCCAGTCTTCAGTCAATCGTCCGGATTGCCGTCGGCCTGCAACTCATCCAGCGCACGGCTTCCTCCTACGACATGCGGCGTTGCGTCTGCTGGAGAGCGGTCCGAGGCGGCGAGGCGATGCACGGCGTGAAGAATGCGCGAGCAATGGGCGGCAGCAATGAGCGCAAAGGATGTCTGGAGTCGCCAGCACCCCGTCGTGTCGTAGCAGGAGCAAGAGCAGCAGCAGCAGCGGTAGTGGTCGGCGAGTGACGAGGCTACCCGGGCCTGTTAAGCTCTGACGTTTGGCTCCCGCCCGTGTTTACCCAAGCTTGCCCGCCGCTTCCCCATAGCAACCCGACTCGCCACGCACGGGCTCCAACACCAATGCCCACACAGGCTCGCCGCCCAAGCACGAGCAGCCCCGTGCTCGTGCTCCATGCTCGCAACACCACGTCACGTACACACCGCCAGAGATGGCTGTTCATTGCCAGTTGTGCCTGAGAGTGCAGATGTTGTGTTGAAGGGTGCAGACGTTGTGGTGGAGAGTGCAGGCCTTGTGGTGGAGAGTGCAGTCGTTGTGGTGGAGAGTGCAGGCCTTGTGGTGGAGAGTGCAGTCGTTGTGCTGCAGAGTGCAGGCATTGTGCTCAAGAGCGCAGGCATTGTGCTGCAGAGTGGAGGTGTTGTGTACGCCAGCTGGCTCGACGTTCGCAGCACACTAGCCTAGTGTTGTGTACATAGTATGTCCCTGTAGCCTGGGGCTGTATACACATGTCCCTGCTTGCGAGGGCCCCCTCAACGTCACGGCTCCATGGACTCCATGCCTGTGCACACCACCGTGGTACCTACTCATTGTTGCCATGGAAGACCGACTAGGCTGAGTAGGCTGGGCAGACAGACCTGCCCTGACTCCTGCACACCCTGCAAGACGCCTCGTCTGGCTGGCTTGACATTAACAATGCCAGCGCCCTGGTCGATAGTGCTTGATGATAACTTTTACGTAGCCAGAACAACAGGACATTGACAATAGTACCGAATAATCTAAATAGTCCTCGATGACACCAAACCAAGTCTCCACTCATCTCCTGACTTTGTCGACATCCTACTCCTGCTGCTTGGCCTTCCTGTCTGCTCTCACTCCCCATCTTCTGTAAGCCCCCTTGATCGCCACAATCCACACCGCTTCAGTCACATTACTCTCTTTGCTTTCCCTCCCACGCATCAACATGATTTATATACAACAGTAATCTCACTTCCTTCGCGGCTTACACACAGACGAGCTTCGCTGCATCACGTCGCCACTGGTTTAAGACTCTAGACATTAATCACATGGACATGTGACCCCAAGGGCCTCTTGTACATCTCAGGCGTACAGATGAAGCTCCACACGTTTCCCAAAAGGCTTATCATCATAAGCAACGAAAGACACCAGAAGCAGACGTTCAAGCTAGCCCATACGAGCTAGTTGAGCGCTTTTCAGATGGAGTGGACCAGTGGGGCTCACATCAGCTCTTGCCACTCTTACAAAACAACTCGCTCATCCTCCTCTTTCATAAGCACACTACCGCATCTTCACCTAAACTCGACCTCGCATCACTACCCGCATCTCCACTTGTGGCCACTTGTGGCCACAAGTGGAAACCCCATCACATGTCTGCCCATCACTTCGTTTCTACACTACACTCTCACACCGCAGCGACATAACTCTTTATACCACCCACTCTGCCACGCGTATGCCATGACCTCCACAACCATGCATGTGATGCGGATAGATTGTCCTAGACTCTAGCCGTTGCGCCACGATGCCACTAGCTCAAACTTTCCACCTCAGCCGCTACCTAGATGCTGAGCTCAGCTACCCTCCAATGCAAAGCTATATGACTTGCGGTCCCCAGTGTGGCTCAGGACAGTTTTGATGCATGGGCTGGACATCTGCGTGCTTTTTGTATGAATCTGGTGTAGTAGTCGCTTTTGTGCTTTTTTTGACTGAGTGATTTTACCCCTTATTTTGAACGTCAAGTGTCGTGGTTGGATGTATTTTGCCTGCATTTCGCAGTGAGAGTAGACGAAAAGATGGTAGATGGAAAGATGGTAGATGAAAATACAATAGATGGAAAGATGACAGACGAAAAGATGGAATCGTTTGATTTGGTCATTATAGGAGCAGGTAAGTACCATTTCCATTCACATACACCTTCCTTAACAAAAACAAAGGCATTCATGGCCTCAGTATGCTGAGGACATACCGCGATGTCCATCCCAATGCATCCATTCTCGTACTAGACAAGGGGAGTTCAATAGGAGGGGTTTGGGCAAAGGATAAATTATATCCGGGTCTTCACACAAATAACCATTTTCAAACGTGAGTTTGCTCTGCTTCTTCAATAACCTTAACTTACATTATACAGGTTTGAGGTAATCCATATCAAAACTCTCACTCTCTCATCAACTCTAATCCGTACATCAGTTCAGCGGATTTCCTATGAACACTGCTGGATTCAATCTTGCCGATGACCACATACCTGGGGAACACGTCAATGGGTACTTGCAAGACTATGTCAGGGAATTCGATCTGATGAAGCACATTCGTTTTCAATGTAGCGTCGAGTCGGCAGCCGATCGTGGAGCTTCAGGCTGGACGTTGACAGTCACGCAAGGAGCAAATCCAGACACGCACAGATTCCAAATCAATGCCTTAAAACTTATCATGGCCACGGGACTTACATCAGAGCCATTTATGCCGAAATTGAAAGGGAATGAGACGTTCAACGCCCCGATTTACCACTCTAGCGAGTTTTCAAGAGCCGAAAAGGGACTTGGGTCCTTCAAAGAAGTCGTCTTACTCAGCGGCGCCAAGTTCTCCTGGGATATTGCATGCGCCTACGCATCAGCTGGTATAAAAGTCAACTGGATCATCCGCAAGTCCGGGCATGGGCCGTGTTGGATGATGCCCAACAGACTTACTCCCCTCAAAGTCATACCAGAGCTATTATTGCAGACACGACTCATCACCTGGCTTAGCCCTTGTATCTGGGAAGACGGATTTTCGCGCATCCGGAACTTCTTCCACCAACACTGGCTTGGCCGGAAGATTGTGGACACGTTTTTCGCCAAGATGCAACACAGCGCGGAAGTGATCAATAATTACAGTGGCCACCCAGAAACTGCAAAATTGAAGCCCTGGGATGATGTCTTCTTCATTGGCACCAATCGAGGTTTACTAAACTACAACGTAGACTTTTTTGAGTTTGTCAGAAACGGTATGGTCAAGGTACATGTCGCGGACATCACTCACCTTTCACACCACACGGTACACCTCTCAAATGGGGATGAGCTGCCTGCTGATGTGCTGATATGTGGCACGGGTTGGAAAGACACACCGCAGCTAAACTTTATTACTGAGAAAGCAATGGGTCTTCCTGGGGAAGTTTCGCCATCTTCACAAAAGTACATACACCAAGCCGACACTGAGATTCTTGAAACCTGCCCAAAGCTCAGAGATCAACCTACACCTCAGCACTACACGCCCATGTCGACTATTGAGAAGGAAACAACTCCCGAGCCATACCGCTTGTATCGCTTCATGGTACCTCCCGCCTTCATACCTACCAGATCTCTCGCATTCGCCGGCGCATACCGGAGCCCTGCTACGACCATAATCGCACAAACACAAGCCCTCTGGATCACAGCATTCTTCGACAACAAAATACCCGCCCTCGAAAGCACAACCAAAGAACCCCCTGCACGCATCCAGTACGAGACAGTTCTCCACACGCAGTTTGGTAAGTGGCGCTATAGCAGAGGTTTCGGTGCGCGGTTCCCCGAACTCTGGTTCGACTGCCTGCCTTATGTGGATTTGATGCTGAAGGATGTTGGTGTCCGAAATGAAAGGAAGAAGAGCTGGTGGGCCGAGCGATTCACGCCCTACATGCCAGCGGATTACGTTGGTATTGTTGACGAGTACTTGGCTTCAAAGCAGAGCCCCGGACAGTAGACTGTCACCAGCTGGTGAAATCTAACAGGGTTAAGCATTTAGACATACCGAAAAAGCTAGCCTTCAGTTCCATTCCTTCCTATGATCTTCACATGCTTGTGCAGCGAACGATGCCATTTTGTCGTCTCACGTTGCAAAGGGAGCCCCCTGATTGGCCCCTGCGTCGTGGTCATCTAACTTGATCGAGCAGGTACTCAATATTTACAACTCCTTCCGTTTTTTCAGTCAAGGTACTTCAATCGATGCACTCTTGGTATCGAACCACAATACTCATTATGCGAATGCAAGAAAAGCTTCTATGGGTTGAAGCAGGCCCAGGCGCCTTGGCCCAATTACAATACAATTTCCATAGCAAAGTGCACATATTAAGTAGATATAACCCTTAGTATTTCCATTGTACATTCCTCGACAGCCACAATGAAGTCCCTCTCCCGGCTCCTCGCATGGTGCCCACTCCTCTCGCTCACCACCGCTGCACAACTCGCCAATATAACCCTAGTCCCAGCAGCCACAGGCTTCGAAGGCGACGTCACCGCATTCATCTACGCCCGCTCGCCACTCCTCCTAGCAAACGATGGCAGCGCAGAAAACGGCGGCTTCCGAGCATTCTCTGCCTCAAAGACACCTCCCTTTGAGCAGAAATCGCTCCAGAAAACGGGACGCTCAAAGTTCGCGGTGCCGGTTTACGATGTGGGCGGGCGCGATGTGATTGTCAACATTCCGGCTCCAGACTCGCTGTTTAGGGTGTTTGATGCGCAGAGTTTCAAGCAGATTGAGAGCGGGGAGAAGAAGCAGCTTGGTGATTGGAGCACGGCGTGTGTTTGGCGGAGTGTGAAGAGTGGAGAGAGCTATCTGTTTTTGTTTGGGAAGAAGACGGTTGTGCAGTTTCTTGTGAGAGATGCGGCGAAGAAGAAGAAGTACGTTGAGATTCTTGAGGTGGGTGGTTTTGTGCGGAATTGTTCATGAATGAAAACTAATTGAAAAGTAGGTCCAGACTTTTGGGATCCCTATTGAGGGTGAGTCGTGCGCTGTCTTTTCCAATGGTGTTGTCGTTTTCTCCGGGGACGACCAACCCTTGTACTCTTTCCAGGCGTCGGAATCGACTTCTGCTCCCAAAATCACCACTGTTAGCAAAGATGTTGAATCTGCTGGACTGGCTACGTATGTTAGCAATTCTGGCGACTACCTCCTAGTTGCACATGATGAGAGTATCGATGTGTATGACGATAAGTTTCAGCAGAAAGGGACGTTCTCGCTGAATGGTATTTCGGAGCTTTCCATCGAAGGAGGATTGTCCATCATTCAATCGGCACTTCCGGGCTACCCTGCAGGCGCTTTTGCATTTGCGTTCGAAGGAGAGGACGACACGGGGGTTGCTATTGGCTCACTGGAAGGGCTGCTCAAAGCTCTCAATATCAAGCCGAACACAAAGTTCACCCCGCAAGATAAGCCATGCCGTCACTGCGATGATGCAGTTTCTGAAAAGTGCTCCAACAATGGTTATGTTGACGGTCGCCAAAGCTGTTCATGCTTTGCAGGATTCGCTAGCAGCGACTGCTCTAGGTCGATCTGCCAAAACGACTGCTCAGGACACGGGAAATGTACTGGCCCTAACCAATGTAAATGCTCCAATGGATGGACTGGCCCCAGCTGCTCGTTTGTTGCTGTGCAAGCCAAGTACGAGACGGAAGCAAATGGTGGTGATGGCGATGATCCAGCGATTTGGATTCACCCTTCCAAACCAGACCAAAGTAGGATTATCACTACGACGAAATCCGAACAGGGCGAAGGATTTGGCGTTTTCGACCTGAAAGGCCGGTTGCTGCAGCAAATCTCTGCTGAGAAACCTAACAATGTCGATGTCATCTACAAATTGCCCGCCGGCAATCGAACAATTGATCTTGCATTTGCTGCATGCCGCGGCGACAACACCATGTGGTAAGATTGATCTATTTTCCAACTTCCAATCGATATAAAGATACTAATACACGTAGTCTCGTCGAAATAACCAGTACAGGCTCTCTCCTCTCCATCTCCGGAGGCGTCCAGTCCCTTCCCAAAGACTACGAGCCCTATGGCTCCTGCACCTACCGTTCCCCCACATCTCAAAAACAGTACCTCTTTGTCAACAACAAGGACGCGCAATACCTACAGTTCGAACTAACCTCCACCACCAACGGCACCCTTCAAACCCGGCTCGTGCGCGAATTCACCGGCGGCTCCGGCGGCCAAGTAGAAGGCTGCGTCGCAGACGAAGCCTCGCAGTTTATTTTTCTAGGCGAAGAACCCTCAGGCATCTGGCGCTATGACGCCGAGCCCACCGGCTCCAACACAGGGGTACAAATCGCCAAAGTGGGCGACAACGGTCTCGCCGCCGACGTCGAGGGTTTAACTCTCGTCCCGGCCAAAACCGGTCCTGGAGGTTACATTCTCGTCTCCAGCCAGGGCATCAGCGCTTACCTTGTGTACCAGCGGGCGCCGCCGCACGAGTACGTGATGACGTTCAAAATTGTGGAGAATAAGGGGGAGGGGATCGACGGCGTGAGTAATACCGATGGGATTACGGCAGTGGGGAATAGGTTGAATGCGGATTTTTCGGCGGGTTTGTTTGTCACGCATGATGATGCGAATGAGTTGGCCGAGGGGGGGACGGCGGAGCAGGCGAGTTTCAAGTTGGTGAGTTTGGCGGAGGTGTTGGGCGAGGAGAGGAGTAGGGCGTTGGGATATTGATTGAGGGTGGAAGGGGAATATGTGTTGTTGAGATTAATGGGGCGTTTTTACTCGTGCTATTTTTTCTCAAAGATGTGTTTGAATGTATTTTTTTCTCATTTTCTTTTTTTTCTTTTTCTCGTTCTATACGGTGAGACTTCATGACTTGCGAGTCTTGGAACCAGTCAATCTGGCAGAGTAAGCTTTGGTCGTGGAAGCGGCGGATATGCTGTTGGAAATTGACAACGCGTAGTCTTCGTGGTGCGAGATCGGCTCGATGACGCGTTTCCACGTGACCAATTTCACGCACATGAGGCGTGCGACCAAGTGGGAGCGAACGTGTACACAATCTGGAGCATGACGCATTTTGAAAAGCTCGTGATTTTTTTTTGCAATAATGCTTGCCCTAGATTCTTGCAGTGTTGTGGCTTTGGGGTGATAGTTGCGACCTTTGAAGTTTTTGCGATTGCGGAGCTTCCAAGCCACATAACTACCTACTTACCTAGGTGGGTGAGCAGTTTTAAACGGACATCAAAACCTCTAAGCTACGCTACTTTTTGGCTGTTTCAAGAAGAGATAGGAAGAATTAAAGTTCAATGGCGAATACCCAATCATGGCGCTTTTTGCCGCCGGATCTGATCGAGCTGCAGATCGGGCAGATCGATCTGCTAATGGCCATGTACCCAGATGAAGTCAAATTAGAAAGAGACTCGGAGACACTTCTTGATATCCTGCGCAACGGAACTGATGACAATCTCACCACTACATCAAGCACCCCGCCAACAATCTTAATCCCATTGCACCTTCCCATTTCACCATCCGAGACCGACTCTTCAAGCCCTGCCTCGCTGCTCTTAAATCTCACCGTCCCATTCACATATGAAAGCAACGCCCCGCCAGACGAACCCCCCCAGATAAAAGTCCGCGTCCAGCAGCCCCCATGGATGAGCAAAGCCACCACAACGCACCTCATGGCCTCGCTGCCCGACACGGAAGACGACCTCCTCGGCACCCTAGAATCCATCCGAGAAGCAGCATCGCAGCAGCTCAGTCTCTACCAACAACAACAAGCTTCCATCCACCTCTCACCTGAATCCACATCCAACAAGACAAAAGGACAAGAAGAAGGAGAAGGAGAAGGAGAAGAAAAACCCCTCGTCCGCGTCTGGTTCTACTTCCCCTCCATCAGCACGCGCTCGAAACGCGACGACTTTATCAAATTCGCGCCACTGTACAACCTCACGGGATTCCTGTATGCAGGCAAGCCGGGCCTTCTCTGCGTCGAGGGCGGCTCCCAGAGTATCGACGACTACATGAAGTTTATCAAGACGGAGAGCTGGGGCGATATCCCCGCGCATCATAAGAAGGTTAGCGAGAGGTATCGTGAGGGGGGTGTGAGCAGGGTTTTTCCGGGCATGGTGGAGATTACGGATAGTGTGGGGGAGAGGCGCGGGCAGAGGGCTAATCGGGGGGATATGAAGGCTGTGGAGGAGTGGTTGGCGGAGAGGGGGTTGGGGGAGGCGTTGACGAGGGTGTTGATGTGATGGGATGGGATGTGTGGGTTGGGAGGGGGTTGTGGTAGATGCAAGCCTATGAGGGGTGAGTGACTGAGGTTTTATTCTGTACTTGCTACGATTCAACACAACTAAATGGTTGTCTATCGAAGCTAGAACAACAAGTTGATTCAGCGGTAGAAGTTCGTCTTCTGCCCTACATGGAATACCAAACTATAATCATCGTCTTAAATCAAAGCTATTCTCTTTTTTGGGCGAGCAAGTTAGCCACATCGCTTTCACTTGGAGTGTCTAACATGGCTTCGGACCAATAACAAGTCATTCAAGATGTGCAATGTAAGACCAGCGATACGGAAAAGGGCAGCTTGAAATTAATGCTATAAAAATTCGCGTATAAATCTCACAAGTTAGAGTGAGCGATCACGTTATCATCTGACCATTTTGTATCAGACTGATTTGGCATTTCGTCGCCTGAACATTTGTTAAGACCTGGCACGGCTTTCTCAATGGTTATAGCGGCAATAATGACGGTGCATTACTCTCCTATCATTACTGTCGGGTTTTCTTTATGGGTGTGTTCGATCGCCACGTGTTTCCATCCATCGTCAGTGCTGGTGTATTGGAGCACTTTTCAAGAGTTTTTTTTTGGATTGAAGACTTGTGCGAGGGGACTTGTCGGATGTTTCCATACAGGTCGGTAATGAAACTCTGCTCTTGGTGGTCAGAAGTGGTTGCGTCTCTGCCTTTGGGCTGAGTATCTACTGCTAGCATGTGGATCATGGCTACATGGATCCCTTTCAGCCGCTGGTTCAAAGTCTAGATGGTTATTCAAGGCTGCAGTGGTATTATGATACGGCGTAGCTGGGAGATGTGGAGAATACAGAAACGAGTAGATAGTGGAGGTGAATGACGCAAGAATGACTCTTTAGTAGGGTGATTGTCGACGGAAGCTGTAAGAGAATTCATTAAATAGCCTAAGCATGACAATTCTGACCGTGATAATGGAAGTGGCAAGTGTCACGGACTTCGTTCAGTCTAAAGTCATGTGCGCATTTCAACTCCAAGAAGCAAGGCTGACAACCCAGTTGATAGAGTTGTGCCAATCATGGTGGCCATCGCAATGCACTATTACGAGAATAGGCAATGCATGTTCTAGATACTGCTGCGCAATCAACAGCTCGATATTTACCTGATACTTGTATAGGTCATTGATGTTTCTAAAGATCCTTTGAACCATAGCTCCACCATTAGGATGTCTCCCACACTGATGCAAGGGTGGGACCAGCCGTGCGTTAGGCAGCGTGCCGCCGGCAGCTTCCAGTCAGAGGAAGACCAATCGATCGGACGATAGGCGCCATTTTCCTGCCACCAGAGAGTGAAGGTGGGTATGCCTTGTATTGGTTGTCGCTTGAAAGGGTGACGCATGAACGCGTGATGCAGAGCAGGATCATCATAGCCACTCTGAACCATGGCAGCTGAGCAGGAAGGCAATTTGTTGTGCCTGACGGATGCCTCTGTTGGTCTAAGCCACTGTGGTTGAGTGACTGTGCCGCAACGCATGAACTTGACCCCTGTCGGCGGCTTTGCCGCCAGGCAAACTTCCCGGGAGAGCGGTTAAGCGAGAGGCGCCGCCCGCATTGATGCGTTGTGTGTTTGCCTTGCGGCGGGTAATAAGAGGGGCTGTTGATAAGTACTTATACACGAGGCTTCGTGTTTTCTAAAATATCAAAAATGTCTACCATGATAAATGAGTGGGTACGAATGCAATATCGCAACAAGTATTGTAACAAAAAAGGCGAATTGGCCTGCAACGTTAATCTCGATACCTTTCGAAAGGAACTCCACCAGCAACGTCCACAAAACATTACAGAGATAGAAGAAGCAACAAAAAGGTGAGCGTTAGCCTTCTATTTCGATTTCAGAAGTTGATCATGTGCAGATTACATTTCGATATTTGTACAGTAAGTCTGGAAGCTGTCATACATGAAGGCTTCATAATTTACGTACTACAGGAAATCTGTCGTCCTTTTCCACTTAATATTGAAGGTAAATTTGTCGATCAATTGGCTGTTCGCGCGAGAATACAGTCATTGCGGCCTGATTTGGACAACAAAAAAGCAAAGAAAGCACAAAGATTGTAAGATCTGTCTGGACGTATCGAAGGCGCTATTAAAAATGATATGAAAAGATTCTAATAACTTCAAGGATTCAGAAGGCGAACATGGCAGCGGCCATGAATCAGAAGCCAGTCGCATCGAACACTCAGCATATCCCGTTAGACAACTCCCTTTGTGCTTGGATCAGTGCACAATATTCTAGTCATGCGTTTGTTGGCGTTGGCTTCATCGGATGGAACAAATTTGCAAACTCACTTTTTCAAGCGAAGCCGGGCCAAAGTGTTGCGATTAGAGCTGCGCTAGATCGGTGAGCACATCCGTACTTCAAATTGGTACGATTACTGATGATAGGAGAATGCGCAAACCCGGGCACGCTTGGAGCCTGGAAAGTCCTGAAAAAGTATCTCAGAAAAATTCTCTACTGAGAAAACAAGCTCAAGCTCAAGTTCAAGCTCAAGGCGGCATCGAACTTGTAAAGCTACCTTCAAAACCCGCAACTCCACTTTGGCAAGCTACTACTCCCGCTATCGCAACACTGAAACACCTGGCTCGTGAGGAGGTGGAGTTGTCCTCAAGAAATCATTCAGTATATCAAAGGGAACAGCACAACACTATTACAACAGACCCTGGCTCAGATAGCGAGTCAGAATCGGATGATGGTCAGCTCAGCTACAATTCTTCTGAACCTGACTTTAGTCTCATGGATCACTTGCTTGCCGATCGGGGCAGGACTACCAATCTCGAAGGTTCTCCAAGCATTCACGAGCGGGATATCGCCCATGCACCCTTACTGGCAGAAGAACTTATAACGATGCACGGGACAGCTTTGGTACCTCAATACGGGCTTCTGGGCAGCTGCACAGACGACATGGTCCAAAATGCCAACGCCAAGGTGTTTTTGAATACCAACGTACCTTTCTCTGCATTCATCTGTGGAGTTCAGGGAAGTGGAAAGAGTCACACGACTGCTTGCATGCTTGAAAACGCGTTGATACCCTCTCCAAGTCTTGGAAATCTAATATCACCGGTCTCTGCGCTGGTGTTTAGCTACGGAGAATTTAGTAATGGTGGTTCAGGCTTCAGTATCAGTGAAGCTGCTTTCCTTGCAACCGCGAGCCAGAGGTTTCCAGGGCAGCGTGTTAAGAAGATCACTGTTCTGACTTCGCCATCTAATCCTGCGATCAAAAAGTTTTACAACCGGTTTCCCAACATCAAAATCAAACCATTCAAGTTGAAGGCGAAAACACTGGATATTGGCACACTACTCACTCTGATGGCAGTGAACGAGAAATCAGAAGTCCCTCTATACATGGCCAAGGTGGAGAGTATTTTGCGAGGAATCGCAACAGAGAGCGAGGACGGAGTCTTCGACTACGACCTTTTTAAGCAGCGCCTTGCTCTTGAAAATTTTGACCCCAAGCAGACTACCATGCTTGAGATGAGACTAGGTCTGCTCGAATCATTCTTGGACACGGAAGGCAACGTTCCGGAACCAACATTTCGTCCTGGCGAGATTACAATCATTGATTTGTCTGATCCGTTTGTTACACCAAATACTGCCTGCATTCTTTTCAAAGTCGGGCTTGAGCGATTTATGCAGTCTAGCGCACCTGGCAAAATGGTTGTGCTAGATGAGGCCCATAAGGTATTTCTAATGATTCAAAGTCACTCCCCTGCTAACTCCAATGCTAGTACATGCTCAATTCACCTGGATCTAAAGTCCTCAACGACTACCTAAAAACTCTCATTCGTCTCCAACACCACAGAGGAGCTCGCGTTGTCATTTCTACTCAGGAGCCCACAGTTTCTACTGATCTCATTGCGTTGTGCTCCGTCACGGTTATCCATCGATTTACAAGCCCTGATTGGTTTGGTGCTCTCCGGAGACACATCAATGCGGTCGATAATGATGGAGCTATTATGCAACAGATTGAGGGTTTAACAACTGGAGAAGCACTTGTATACTCTCCAAACGCGGTACTTGGAAAGAATGAGGATGGTAGTTTGCGTAAGGCAGTCGGTCGCTTGCTCAGAGTTGACATTAGAAATCGATTGACAGCTGATGGTGGAGAGTCTGTTATGGCTGTATAAACACATTTGATGGTCTATTTTCATTGGTCTTTTCTGGAAGAGAAAGGGCGTTTGGTCTACAAGTCTTGGTTTGTTTGTTTAAAGATGCTTCACGAGAACTTTCATGACGAGAGCTTGAGATATAGTAGCCTAGACATATTTTAGGGTCTTGCTATGCTCTTGTTTCAATTCATGCTCTCTGGAAATAGGGATGTTGATTATCAACATATGTGAGATCTCTGAACCTTTTGAGACGACGAAGAGCATAACGGATATGACCTAAATGAAAGCTCAGTTTCTCGTACATTTTTCATTGACAATAATAAATGAGACGATTTTCTCTGTACCTGTTTCCATCTCACGAAAACGCCCAAGCAAATTATTTCCTTTTGTCTTTCGACGTGCCATCTACCTCTATGTTTATGGTACCATAACTAGTTTTCAGACCAACCCTCTATTCTCGAAGGCTTTTCAAGATGAAAATTCGATGTGAAATCTCACAGATCTCCTTGCAACACTTTGTTATTGGGTGGCCTGGCCAAGGACAGGTTTTTACGAGTGTGCTGAGATCTAAAACTCAGAATTTAATTGACAAAAGTAGTTTTGAGCTTCGTTTTGGTTTATAAGCCTACAAATACATGACACCTTATTGGTCACTGGATTTTCTACTCTGTATTCCGTACTTTTTACGTCTCTGGCACTTCATCCGCCCAAGGGATACTTGACTGAGCACCCGCCTTCTGTACCGTCATCGAAGCAGCTCGGTTAGCATGCGCGATTGCGGTATCGAGATCGAAATCTGCCCCCTGTGACATCGCTTTCCAACGCGCTACAGCTACCGTGTACGCACCCGCAAAAGTGTCACCAGCTGCAGTAGTATCTACAACTTTGACTTTGCGCGCGGGAACAATGTGACCCAAGTGCCCACTCACTTGTTGTTTTGATGTTTTGTAAAAGACACCTTCACCGCCCAAAGTGATGATGACATTTTGCACGCCTCGCGCAATAAAAACAGCAGCCACTTCGTCCCAGGAGGGGGGATTGTCAATACCAGAAAGAATTGCAGCCTCGGTTTCATTGACAATCAAATGGCCCAGTCCATGATACGCCTCCTCAGGCAGGGGAATTGCTGGTGCAGGGTTGATGATGGTTTCTACACCTTTCTGGCGCGCTGTTTTCATGTTGTGGAGGACCTGAAATAGCATCAGCGCCCGCTTATGAACAACCTTGAAATTGTACAGGGATTCCTACCACTTTCAGAGGCAATTCCAGTTGGAATAACGCCACACTCGCATCCTCATCTACCAAGTCCTCGACTTGTACATCTCCGTTCGCGCCTGGACAAAACATGATCCTGTTCTCCCCTGTTCCTGTCTCCACAATGATGACCGCAACTCCTGTCTTTTTTCCTTTTAGGATCTGCACCTTTTCAATGTTTAATCCGTCTTTTTGCAAACTGTTCAAAAAGCCTTCATGAAACTCATCATCCCCAACAGCACCAACCATGCGGACCTCAACATCCCCATTCTTGCCGTCTTGTGCTTGCTGTTGTGTTCGCGATAGACGTGCGCACGCAACCGCTTGATTAGCGCCTTTCCCGCCGAAGCCGATGTCGAAAGACTCGGATGTAAGTGTCTCACCGCCAACCGGCACCCGTGCTGTGCGGGTTACAAGATCAACGTTCAGGGAGCCAATGACAGATATGATGGCAGATTTTGGAGACATTGTGGTGTTTGGTGCACGTGTCGTCAATGGTGGGATGACAGAGGGGCCTAAGTGGAGCTAGTTCTGGCGGCTGCGCTAGCTTTATTCGGCCTGGGCTACCGATATGCCACACGCATCGGCATCAACGCCGGACCTCGCCTCTGTCCGTTGAGAATGTACGTTTCAATTTTTTGCTGGAGTTGCTCTTTCACACGATCAAATTTAACCACAAATGGTGTATTTTGATCTTCGACCGATAGTACAGTCACTTTCAACTATTTATTCGGAGTGCCCCCAAGTTCGCCAAGCATAAGGCTGATGAAAGTTGAATGTACACACTTGCTCGCAACCAAGCGGATCAATCCAGCCAGAACCACTGCCGGTCAGAACACCCTACAAGAGCCAACGACTGAAATCAAAAGCGGACTCAGCCTTTCCAGCAGCAATGCCAGCATCCTTAAGTGCTCCCCAGTTGACGTCGTTGATACCAACCTCATAATCCCATCCGTGATGCGGATCCGGGTTGGGGAGGATCTGCCAGTAGAACCACGGAATCCCAGCAGCATCAATACTAGATGCCCATTTTCGGATGTTACCATCTCGGGCACTAGTACCGATCGGGCTTCCACCGTTGCAGTTGTTGTTGGCTGCATTGGTATAGCAGGCACCCCATTCTTGCATGATAAGCTTCTTGCCGGCGTTTTTAGCTCTGGTAACATAAGGTGTAAGTTTTGAGGTCTCGAAATCGCCGACACCGTAGGCATGAATAGCAAGCACGTCGAGAGCTGCACAGTTGAAGTAGGGGTCGAGAAGAGAGTTGGCGAGATAGGCACCGCCACCGGTGCTGACCAATATATTCGTATTGCCCTTCAGATTATCCTTGATAGATTGGGCCATGGTGCACTGCCAAGAAGCCAACGCGGTTGGGTTGCCCTGGTATCAGAATTAGTAACATTCTTACTCGTGGACGATGGCATAGTACCTGGGGGTGCATAGCCTCGTTTTGCGCCTCAAAACCGAAGATATACTCAGAGCTCTGACTCCAAGTCTTGCCATTATTAGGATTCACATGTGCGAGGACATGAGCAATGCGTTCTTTGAAACTTCCAATAGCAGCACTGTTGGTGTAGAAGTCGCCAGTGCCATACCATTTTCCGTAGAAATCGCGATTCAATTCAAGCGCATTATAACTGTGAATAGAGATAAGAAGCTTGATACCATATCCATGGGCTTTCGCCATGAACTTGTCGAGACGGTTAAGAACAGTGTCGTCCCAAGCCGCGGGCGAATCTCCTTGAAGGGGGTTATAGGCATCGATAGCTGTTCCCTTTTCGCTGCTTCCTTGACCTATAGGCTTCAAGTTAGTCCACATTGCCTATTTAGTAGCGTATATTAAGATACCTACCATCAAGCCACACACGCAAAACCTTGACCCCAGCACTCTGAAGACCCTGGAAAAGAAATGTCGACTGGCTATCCTTCAAGCCGGCAGCATAGTAAAGATTGGATGCTGCGAACGACTTGGCTGCAAAGGTAGTCGGCAAAGACGAAAATCCAAGCAGCAGAGCCGTAAAAAAGGAACTCGGTCTCATAATGATTGATTCAATCAGATGTAGTAAGATTTAAATTTTGAATAGTGATAAAGCTGAGAATCGAACTTGATTTATGTTTTTGAAAGCTCAATTTGTCTCAAACTTTAATCTAAGTACATCACTTTGAACACTATAACAATTCGATATTAATTGTTTCAATCAGGCCTTATTTTCTAGGCAGAGAGATCTCTACACAGAAATTCAATTTGAAGATAACGAAGTACGTCACGCCAATCATGACTTTGCATAAATCAAATTGCACTTGCATCGCAGTAGTGTATCAAAATCCTCCACCTGCCTGGTTAAGAGTAAGACCTATTATTTTGTTTAAGAGTTTCACTTTGAGAAGTAGGACATCTCACCTACTTGGTCATAATGTGTGGGATCCCTGGTAGTCAATTTACTAGCTTAGCCACGATGTAACTTCACGAGGATTTCTAAATCTGCCTTGTTGCAAATCCCTGAAGTCTAGCGTAGATCAGCATGTTCGGCATCACCGATTCAGTTGATTTTTTCGGCGTCGCCGATTTGACTCGCGGCCAAACAAGGACGGACCGAGGCCCTCCGAATCTTGTTCATGGATGCATCTGATCCACTACGACGAATAAAACTCACTAGCATACAAGGAGATCGGATCTTCTTGTACCGCGTACTCGAAAGGCAGGTGAGAAGAGGATTAATGCGACAAGCCTCTATGTCTTCCGCATGAACTGTCTAGCCGTATGTGCGAGTAAATCATCAGTCTACGAGTAAATGATACCCAATAAGGTTGGTGGCTAACTAGCTCCAAAATACGCCATTCCTCGACTTTTGATATTCACACATTGTGCTAAACTAGTCAAAGTAGTCGTGTTAAGGCCATCAGCGCCACCAAATTAGACTGATCCCCTCTCAAACAACCTAAGTTTCAAACACTCACTCTACTTATGTATTTGACAACACACAAACTACACTACTCCGTCCCGCTCCGCTCCATCCGGCCCAGTCACCAGGTCATTTCATCAAAACTGTGATCAGCAAAGGATGTCACTGGGCGTTTTTCTAAGAAGATAGGAGATCACGTATGATAACATGCCTTATGTTGGTACAGTTCATCTTTGCTGCTAGCGATGAACAGAGGTTTCATGGTTCCCTTGCAGTCGTGAAGGCCCTTATCTAACCATACAGAAGTTTGTTAATAGAATTTGGAACGGGCTTGAAATTGGTGCAAGTGATAATTATCGAATTACGAAAGAAATTAAGATCTGTATTCTAGATGCAGCCTATCTTGATGGCAGTCTATATGCTCGTGGAAATACGGAAACAGTTGCTTCCAGAAGTGTACTACTTCATTTTCTACCACTTTACGTTCTTCACTTATTCATATATAATTTTGCTATCATCAACACCAATACTGTCTCTATAGACCCTCTACCATCTCGGATCTAGCTCACCACCACTATTAACCATGTTCAATACAGCCCTCGTCACCTTCACTTTCGTATCGGCCATCTCTGCACATATAGCTGCCTGGGCACCCGGTATGTATTGTCGAGGGGGCGCGAATCCTACTGTTGATGATTCAAACACCAATTTGGCCGTCAACCCACTGTATAATCTCAACAAGAACGATTGGTGGTTCCAACATCATCGCGGATGCGACTCTGTACCTCCACCCACCGGTGAATACTTAAACATCCCTGCCAATGGAAACTTCACTGTCGAGCTCGCGCACAACCGAGCCTTCACAACTCTCTCATACGAAGGAAAGAAGGCAACGGACTGGCCGGATGGAAAAACACATCCTGAGAATTGGAACGGCTGGAATGCAGGTGGAACCCCGTCTGTCTGCTTGAAAGAGGATGGGGCCATGCACGCTTGGAATAAGTCATCGACCGCTGGTACTGCATTTGCAATAAGTTATAATGCGAACATCAAAGATGTGACTCTGGATAATTTGGTTGTGTTCACAACGTTGTACCATACGCCATGGAAGAGAATTGCTACGTATCAGGTACCCAATTTGCCAACTTGTCCAGAAGGTGGCTGCCACTGTGCGTGGTTATGGATACCGACTGGATGTGGGGAACCAAATATGTGAGTTCACGCTTCTTTCTATACCTCTAGATCAAATAACCCTATGCAAATATAATGTAATCCTACTGACAACAGCGCCTAGGTACATGCAAGGCTTCAAATGTCGTGTCACGAACATCAAATCTACGAAGCCTCTCGCGAAGGCAAAAGCTCCTGTCTACTGCAAGAACGACAAGACAAAATGCGTCAAAGGTGCAAAGCAGATGTTGGCATGGCATCAAGCAGGGGGCAATAATATCGAAACTGAGCAAGGCACAACACCAAACTACAACCAAAATTGCGGGTGGGCGGAGGGGGCTCAGACAGACATCTTCCAGGCTTAGTGGTAGACGGTAACAAAGTGTGCTATCGAAAACCTTTACACAGTATTAGACAACAAGTTAAAGATTTCCTTTATAACTCTGTGATTATAACACTTCTTCTACGTAGTCATTCTCGATGAGCCCAATGTCGAGTTTCTTAAGTTATCATTGTGAACCGAAGGTACCCACAATGATCCTCAAGATCACGGCGAAATTCTCCGTGCAAATCAAATATTTAAGACTTATGAGTGATTTAAAGAAGCTACATTCCTTCTGGTGCTCATCTTCGCAAATTCTCATTTACGATTGAAGACTCGCAGCAAATGCTCAACTTACAACATGTTTCCCTTCATAGATAACCTCCTTTTTTTCTTTATTCAGCATCAATGTTGGTCCTCCATTGGATAAATCTCCAGTCATTCGTTGCTGATGTCATCGACATGATGATTGCTAACACATACGTTGTTTTCTCTGACTTTAACAGTGATAAAAAGTATAAGAATTTGAAATCAACATAAACTTGTGTATTTAATACAACCAGACAGTAGTGGGTACACTTTCAGAATTCTTCTTAATCTCTACCAATAATCTGTAACGACGAAGTTTTTGAATGAACAATCCTTTCAGCGAGCCTATTTACACCCTGTTTAAGAATTAATTTTGAATCGTTACTCATGATTAGATGGCAGTGCGAGATGCCAGCTCTCGAGAATACATGTCTAGGTCCGACAGATATCCTCAGGTGAATCTGAAAATGGTGTAAGGAATAAAAAGAACTGACCAGTCACTACCTGGGAGGAAAATCTAACAAAAAGTTGGGTCACTTGATGGATTTAGAGCTAGAAACAACAATAAATAAGTATATAGATAAGCATCTCAGCTTTCATCATACTCTCTTGTCCATCCTGTGCGACTACGCCACCAGCGTTGACATGTGTCAGTACACCTACCAATTGACGTACTATGTAAACCTTGGGGGTTTAGCACGCCCCACTTTCCTACTGAATCTTTTTATTGCTCAGGAGCCTCTTGCGATCAGTGCTTCTCAAACTCTCCGAAGCCACCCAAACCCTAGTTATCGTCATCCAATTAATTAAACGGTTGGTCCATGTGTTGATACTAAGCGTAGCACCAACCATCTATATATACTTCACAATCAAATTGCCGAAGCTGTACACTATAAAGTCCCCATTACATTTCATAATCGAGAGCTGCATCCTGGAGTGTTGTGAAATTTACAAAGCTTTTTCCGTATCTGAAGACGCAATTGCAAGCAAAGCTTCGCTGATTCCTTTAAGTTAAACGTCCATAATTTCAAAACTGGAAATCAACTTGAAAATAAGTAGTGATTGCAATTTTGCAAGTCAATTTTGGTCAGTCTTCACAAATCATGAGTAAATACAAAGTTGAAATCTTTCACATCGAGGATAACTGTAGGTATCGGGCCGAATCTGATTGTTGATAAATAGAACTTTAAATTTTAGAATCAGCCAAGATCTGAAATAAACAGGATAAAATCAGAGATAACTTCAACAACATAATTTTCAAGGCTCATGGGATACCTAATGGGAGCCTCACGCGCCTTCTGAAAGACAACTTATTCTTGTCACTCAAACCAGTGACGTGGAACTTCAAAATTTATTTTGAAACTTAATTTAATTGAATCGCTCTTACACTTGTGGCACTGGGATCAAGCTAGATTGAATTTAATTGCACATTTTGAGGACTCTAAACTTTTCAAATGCAATCTTTCCCACATGAGAACACGAGATGAGAGGTAATGCCGAAGAAATCAAAGATGAACTGAGTATCCGACGAAAATACGGATCAATGGTAACCCGGTAATTGGTTTGCTTTGCGACACACTGCTTAACCAATCAAAGCACAAATCTGTGGCGCAAACAATTCACTTCACCAAGATCCACAATCATGAACAACCACACCTCGTCAAACAGCAAAGCAGCGAAATTCTCATCTCTAGTTACTCCAGCTCGTAGATATGATCAATGCACTCAACCATTCATGTCGCGTAAGAGTACATCAGTTTACAAGTATTGCAGCTAGAGATCAATTGGCTTGTGGTTGTGACACTTTACAACTGAAAGCATATTGAGACAGCCGGTTCGAACCAGAACTCGAGTTATCGAACAGTTTCCAGAGCGGCAATATGTTGGAACATATGCTTCGTGAGAACAGGCTAAGTGGGTTTCTTTCAAGATGTATCTCATATCTATATGCCATATCTGTAGATATTATCTCTTCATCCAAGGCGTCTTTCAACACATGAAATAATTTTACCACGACACTTTTGCGAAAAAAAGAGATAAGACGACTGTGACTAGATTTCCTATGTCATAGCTTTGCTAAGTTGCTTCATCATATTTATGAGTTTGGTAAAAGCCCTGAGAAGGTCATCCTGAGCATCTTAGTGTCCATCTTTCTGACCCTCCCTGATTGTAGCAATATTTTTTTTAGGGGAACATGAATGTAATGTATGAAAAATTTGAATATTGTCTTCATATTTTTAACAAGGGATTTTTGTAACAGTGTTGCATAGATGCCGTAATATCCAGATGTGTGGTAGATTTCTCGAGACTAGCTCACCCCTGACTGATATAGGCACCTGTATCGTACATCATACCATTTATATCCCCAATATTGTCTTCTTCAAGTGGCGTAGTAATTGCCAAGACGAGGAGAGAGATTGCTTTGAAGAAAAACCTGCACGTGAGGACAAGAAACTCGGTGCGCCATTTGGCACACTGAGTGCAAGTAACACGCGACGCGCTACCTCAATAACAAACGCTCTTCATCGCCGCTTCAGGTACAGCCACGAAATCTGCTGCAAAATTTATCATCACTGCAATTGGGTTGTTCGGCGTTGAAATGTCGTACAAGTTTTAGTCTCAATGGCCCATAGTTTCCGTGTTGTGGCTCAGCAATCGTTTGGAGTTAGCGCGAATGAGTCATTCTGAGTTGAGGCTCGTACACCTCGTTCAACTCCACAAGGAGTCAGACAGTATGCATGTGTTTGAATAATCGTACCGAAAGAGGGAACCAGAGAGTCGTTATATAGTCTATGATTAAAGACAGCTTTCATGTCAAATTATCATCAACGCATATATCGTTCTTCTTTACTTTTTGAGATACCCACTTCTATTTTCTCAGCAACATTCCAGGGCGACTACCAATTGATACATTATCATGGCGAATTCTGAAGAGACACAGCGCTCCATTTCTATCACCTCATACGAAACAGCATTATGCATTATACCCCCAACGGAAAAGTGTGACGATGTCAACCGACTTCGCGAGCTATATGACAAAGCCCATGGCAAGTGGCCACCACACATCAATCTGATATATCCTTTCGTGGCACCGGAGAAACTACTACAGGCACAGGAGAAGATTCAAGCCCAACTAACTGAACAGTTGTCGGTAAACGAGGCGTTGATAATCAATTTGAACTCGGCGGGGTTTTTTAAGCAGAAAGGTAGCAACACGATTTTTCTACACGAGAATCGAAATACAAGAGATGGGCCCCTAGATTTGCTGCGCTCGCTAGCTCTGAAAGCTCTGGGTCATCAAGTTACTCCGTCCAACTTCCATCTCACAATTGGCCAGTCACAAGGCAGCAGCGAATCTTCACGAGAGTTCTTGTTCGCAAAGGCTCGATTGCTTCCGGCTTTGGAATTTGGTGTCGGCACTCTGGCAATTCTTATTCGGCAAAAACCGACAAGTTCGAGCTCGTCAACCCAAGGAATGAGCTTGTGGGGCACAGTCGATATCCCTGGAGCAAGCAATTCATGGAAACCACAACTTGCCGACTACTGGCTCAGTCAGCCTATAATCGGTTCAAGTGAAGTTGGCCTCGAAAATTCATCAAGCGCGGAAATCGATCAACCAACCTTGGAAGAGAGCAAGAGTAACTCGCAACCAGGCAGGACCTATCGTTTTGATGATTCCTCAAATCAATGGCTACTTTCAACAGGAGTCACCGTCGCTGAAGAGAGCCCTGTAGCCCTAAGTGTTGCCAGCTACAATGTTCTGATTGATTCTGAGTATCCACCCGAGAAAGATAGAGATCCTCTTCTAGTGACGACGATTCTATCCAAGGCAGCCAGAGCAGATATTTTGGTCTTGCAAGAGATATCTGACGACTTCCTATCATATTTACTTAGCCACGACGATGTGAGACATCTGTATCCATTCACCTCGCACGGGCCGCCTGATCAACCAGATATTAGTCCCCTTCCAAGTCTTCGCAATATTGTTATCTTGAGCAGGGTGACCTTCAACTGGGTCTTTGTTCCATTTCAGCGCAAGCACAAAGGCGCTGTTGTAGCCAAGTTTGATGCTATTTACAGATCTGACCAGAAACCACTCGTGGTAGCCGGTGTTCATTTGACGTGCGGCTTAACCGAGGGTACCGTTACAGCAAAGGGACTTCAGCTTCAGTGCCTACTTGACCATCTTTCCAGGAATCACATGGAAAATCCTTGGATAGTCACAGGCGACTTCAATATTCCCATGTCTTCGCATACAATCGACAGCGCAACCAAAGACAAGAGTATTTCAAAACAGACTGTGACAGCACTCTCCGATCTGGAAACTATGATCAGCGACAGAGATCTGATTGATACATGGTCTGTAGCACGCCTTGAAGGAACGGACGAAACTATTGCGTCTGAAGAAGAAGATCTTTTCGAAGGCGAGGAAGGCGCAACATTCGACCCGCGTAATAACACGCTCGCCGCTGCTACGTGTGGCACATCTTTCAGCCGACCTCAACGCTATGACAGGATTCTTTTGCGACCTCAAAATGTGCTGCGCGTTGGTGGGTTTAACCACTTTGGTACACCGGAGGATGTCAACGGTGTACAGCTGATCGCCAGCGATCACTATGGCGTAAGAGCCATGATACAATTCGAAGACTCCAAAGCGGAGATCCAAAGTCAGAATGATTCACTTGTTAGTTTTCCTGTTGTACACAAACGCGCTACCGAAGTGATAGCAGATTCTACCTCAATTGTTTCCACGCTGGAAGAGCAATTTATGTTTCCGAGCGACGAGGAAGTAGGCCAGCGACAGTCTGCATTTTCACTGTTGAAGCAGATTATATTAGAGACCTCAGATGAAAATGTGTCAAGTATCGCCGACATCCCTATGGTAATTGTTCCTGTGGGCTCTTACGCCTTGGGCGTGTGGACGTCGGGTTCGGACATCGACTGCTTATGCATTGGAAGTATTAGTTCGAAAACGTTCTTCAAGCTTGCACGCCAGCGGTTGCAAAGAGCGGAGAGCCAAGGAGTCAGAATCTTGAGGAAGGTTGATGCGGCTACTGGGACAATGCTCGAGCTGTCAGTGAGCGGTGTCTCCATGGACTTACAGTATTGTCCTGCTGCGAGAATTGTTGAGAGGTAAGCTATGGCAATAAGTCATCAAAAAACACATACTGACTAGTGTTATAGGTGGTCTGAGTTCCGCAACCTGCCATCATCAGACCCTATCTTTAATCTTTCTATTCTGTCACTGCGGAAACTCAAGCCCTATCGAGACCTACTTTACATTCAGCGCACTCTACCGTCTCTGTCTGCGTTTCGTCTCGCCTATCGCTGCATTAAGCTCTGGTCTATGCAGCGAGGTATTTACTCGGCCAAGTTTGGATACCTTGGAGGTATACATATTACATTGATGTTGTCATGGGTGAGTAAGCGACTCGCCCACAACTCTGGCTCTGTCACGGCTGCGGATCTTGTTTGTAGTTTTTTCCATCACTATGCGCACTTTGACTGGGCAAATGATATGGTATTTGATGCGTTCTTTCACAAGAAGAAGCCACGCTATCATCGCTCACAAAGGGAGCCTGTGGTGGTATTAGGGTTCCATGCGCCAAATGCAAACACCGCACACACAGCGACGCAACCCAGCTTGCAGACTTTGGTCAAGGAATTTCAAGCCGCTGACCAACAATTGTCCGAACCTAGCATGACGTGGCAGAAGTTTCTGACAGCACCAAATAGCTCGCCCGATACAACTGTTTATGGTGCAGCTGGATTCTTGAAGTCATATGACAGCTATGTCAAGGTTGATATCCAGTTCTGGGGCCGCACGCTGGCCAAGGGCAAGGGACTTGTAGGATGGATCGAGGCGAGATCCTTATCACTCATAGTCGGTAAGAATTGTTAATCAAATTCGTCCTTTGGCCTCCAACTAAACACGATTAGATATCCACAAGGTGCTTCAGAACGTTGAAGTCCGCATATGGCCTGCACGATTCACTGATAGCAATCCGCAAGAATTTTCTGGAAGTACCGATTATCACGGCTGCTACCTCATAGGCTTGCAACGTTTTACTGACGCTGCAATTCTCAGCAAAGAAGAACGACATCAGTCAAAACAAGCGTTGGAGAAAGTCCTCGACCGTTTCATCACCCAACTGAAGACGGACGAGAGGAATTATGACGAAAGCACATGTTGGATCAGTGCATCTCTTGCGCGGCCCAGCGAAGTCAAAGATATGCATCTCGACAGCCGTGAATGGGGCGAATACGCCGCTGAGATAGAATCTGACTCCGAGGACGAGGAAGACCTCGACGACGACGATTACGACGCATCCAAGCGCCTTACCGAAGGCAAGCGACTCCCTCGTTCCAAGCCGTCGTCCTCTTCAAAACCCGTTTCGAGCTCTAAGCTTCGTCCTGCGTCGGATGTCCTCAATCGTCTACGCTGGGATCCAAATCTGGATCCTGGTGAGTATATCATTGGGTATGAAGATCGATTTTTGGGTGCAAAGGAGATCGATCTGAGCAAGTGGAAGTCGGAGCAGACGGATGAGGAGTTCATTCCGCAACATCGGATCTTGTATTTCAAGAAAAAGGGTGGAGATGATTTGAAAGGGGAGGTCATTTGGGACAGAGCGACCAGGGTAGATAGGGTTTTTGGGAGTGGTATTGGTGCTGGAAATTAGAAGGGGAACGACTTTGACTAGTTAGTTTGATTGACAAAGGCTGATAGTCTCCTCGCGTAGGGAGAGTACAACTATTGGTGCTTTCGACAGTATCAAGCCTTCTTATGGCCTCGCAATCCAGTATTATCGAAAACGGCCATTGTTTGCAACAGTTGTGTGCCTTCACCTGATGTCACACTCAAGGCTAAGACGACTGTCAAATGGGCACACGCTAACTCCAGAAACGGCGTTGTCGTGCTAGACGCCGAGCAATAAAGTGAGTTTGAAGAAGCATCTAGGCTTTCAGGTCACTTACGCCGAGGAAAAGATAATCTGTTTATTTATCAGATCATCAGATGCACGTGCTGTCGCATCTACGCGTTCACACCAACAAGGACCAACACCACGACGAACCCCATCGCCTTCCCCAACTGACACTCTTCCCACATTGATTTTGCCGCAAATCACGTCGACATCAATTGCAATACATGATGCCGCCCAAAGCGCAACCCGCAACGCCTCGCGGACGAGGCCGTCCCAAAAAGGTCGCGTCGTCGCCAGCTTCTGCGCCAGTCGCGTCCGAGACACCCAGAAAACGCGGTCGTCCTGCCAAAGTTGCAGCCCTCGTGCCTGTCAGTGAGCATGGCCCCACACCCAAAAGGCGCGGTCGTCCAAGTAAGGTGCAAGCTCCTGCCCAAGTTGTGCCCCTCACACCCATAAAGCGCGGCCGTCCGCCAAAGAACGCTTCCACTGTCGACCTGAAGCGCGTCGCCGGCTCACCACGCGTCGCAAAGAGATCCTCACCACGGTCCAAGCCTGTTCCCAGGCTAGCCAAAACATCTGCTCCTCCGCCACGCATCAATCCTCGCTTGCGATCGAAGCTGCGAGCGCGCGTCCCTGCCGTACAGAAAGCCAAGAATCAAGAGCCAACTCTGCAACCTGCGAAGAAGCGTGGTCGCCCGGCCAAAGCGACGCAAGCTCCGGCGCATCAGAAGGCGACTGCCGGCAAGGCTGTACCGGCCAAAACAAAGGCAGCTGTTCCGCGCAAGCGACGAGGATACACTGCCCTCGAGGTTCCTGACAAATTTGCCGCGCAGGTCGCGCAATTCATCCAAGGTCTACACGAGGCTGAGGAACAAGTCATTGCCCAGGTCAGCACACCAGTGGAGGAGAGCGACGATGCAATTGATTCTGAGGGACAAGAACAGGAAACCAATTCTCCACTTGTGACAGCAGAGCAAGATGAACAAGAAACTGGTCGTGACGTTGACGCTAATAAACAGCTGGAACACACTTCAAATGAGTCTCTGCAGCAAGGAGATGATGTGAATGTTGAAATTCTCGAGGAGAGGTCTCAACCTCCAACTACTACTGACGTTGAGCCCACTGTCCATGCAAATGTTCACGAGGAGGTTGAGCGGGTAGTAGACATACAATCTGGTCTCGAGAAAGAGGTTTTCATTCAAGAAATAGCTGTTGGTTAAGAGATGGGGATTTGAGGGCTCAAACGTCTTGACTCATTCGTTCAATTGGTCAATGTACTGACCAGCACTTGCCATTGCCTTGTCTTACCTACCACTGATACACTGGAGTCCAGCATCTACCGTACCAAAGTCCTTTTACCATGATATGCGTTTCATTTTGTAGCGCTCGTCATCTCACGGAAATGCAGATGTACTTGCTTCTCTTGCGCAACGTCTCAGCATTGTCTCATATCCAGGCGCAATCTTGGCAATTCTCCAATTAAACTTGGTGTTGGGGGTATATTGGGTGCTTCACTTGCTATTCTCAATTTGTTCCTTAAGTTAAATGGTCGTTCAGAGGCGGGTTTACATAGCCAAATCAAAACAAATGACAGCCCATCCCACTTTTTGCATTTTCATGATAGAGCAACGTGCTCTTGGTACAGGTCAAGAGGCAAAGGCATCGATGTCTTTTTGCAGCATTCTAATAACATACCACACCTATTTGCTGCTTTACAGGCAGATCAACTGGTACGTATAGATAGTCTGACTGCAAGTCTCTCTATCGATCCGTGAGGTAAGAAAATAGGTATGAGATATCAGGACCATCTAAGCGGTAACATAAAATCAAGTATCATGCTCCCAATATCGCTGCTTTTGCGACGCCATATACTCGAGGCACCGTTACTAGCATTATTTGATGAACTAGACTTCAATGAGACCAAGTATAAGCTATACACAAACGCCTCACGATAGCTGTGAAACAAGCCGGGGTACTATCTTATGTTTATCATGTTGCCTACTGTGCTGCTGGGATTACTTGCCCTCCATCTAGGCATGCACATACATGAAGTACTGAGATGATAAATGTACCAAAGTTTTAACCTAAGCATGACTAGAGTCTGGGATGAAGAAGGTGAGCATCTCGTCATTCGCTTAGGCAACCACAATCTAGCCTTTCGCGTCAAAGCATTTTCCATGCTTGAGGAAAATTCTTACACACAAGTGTTCTACACTAGACCAGCATGATGTGAGATATTTCAGGGCGCGAACTAAGCACATAACAAGTTGTGTATTTTAGAATTCAAAGCAGCAGTATGAAGGATGCTTGTCATAACACTGACGATGTTTATACTAATAGTCCAAAGTCATGAAATAGTGAAGTTATCATTTCTTACTTTGTATATGTATGGGGTAGATAATACAATCAATCTCAAACTGAATTCAAAAGAAGAGATTGAAGAATTGGACTCATTATAGGTCATAAGAAACTGGCTTGCCTCAAAAATAAGGTAAAGTAAAGTCTTAACAACATCCATAGTTTTGTCCATTTAGTCAGAGGACGCTGAATTGTCTTTCTGTAACACACAATCCTCCTATGTTCATATTACTCGAGACAAGTGTCTCGAGTTCTTCTCAGATAAAGCAAGAAACTAGAAGATGTAAATATAAATAGTGTAGCTTATATAGAGGTCTGTAACCTATGCTTAACTCCAGATAGAGCTTTTCAGGCTAGGTTGTGTGAGAGTGAGAGCTGCGGTAACATAAGTCAGCTTGGCTAAGAGATTAATTAAGTTCCCACCCAGGAAGGCATTAAATGATTCCTCTGCCAAGGCTTGTAACACGAAGCACTCATACCTGCCTTTACAGAATTACTACGTGAGCTCAGAATTTGAGTGTCTCCCTAAGTTGACCCTCGTTACATATGCTCTATTCTCAAAGGACATTTCTTTTCAAGTCAAAGTTGGACTTTTTTTTTAATTTGCTATTGGCTTTGTAGGTGTCTAGAATAGACTGATTCTTGTATGCGCTTGAACGTTGTCAAAGATATCTTCTTCTTTACCAATTTGCGTTGAGAACTGTAACATCCCTACACGTTCGAAGCTGTTTTCACCGGTGTTTCTCTTACGCAAGACCAAACTATACGATGTTCTGATGTTTTGCTTAGCTTTCCTTCTTCCTGTCACAATTTCAAAGCAAAACAGGGTCATTCCACTCTGGAGTGCTACGCGTCTACCTTTCTCAGCACCTGTTTCAACAGTATAATCTGGGTCAGAGAATGGTATCCACTGTGTGTTCTTTTTCAGCCACGGAACTGTTAGTTGGATCCCAGTGTGGTGAAATTCTTCTTTTACAAGCACCAAGTCTACCTCAGCCAACTTACCGCAAAGTTGTGCATTACTGCCTTCCAAAAGCTCATTTTTTGTGTCTTCACACTTCCAAAAACATGTGACGCCTATAAACTCAGCAAATTCAATATCTACTAAATCATCCTCCAAAGTGGAAACTTCTTTCTCGTATTCCACTTGAACTAATACGCTTGCCCATGACCAAGTTGGTGATCGGTATTCGGGATACAGTCTTCCGAGTTTCCAGGATGCCCAAAGCCGATGATTGAAATCTTTTTCAAAGTTATCTCTGCTAGAATCCTGTTCAAAGACATTATGGCGATCGTAATGTTCTCTGAACGCAGAGACGTGATAATCACCCATTCGCTGTCGCCGCCACAAGAGGTCGACCGTAAAGGTAGACTTCCAAAGTCCAGCATAGTACACATCGTTAATCCGGTTATCGCTGATTGCGGCTGCAAGGCCATGAATCGCGGGGAGCTTGTCCTTTGGATAAGTGAGTTTGAGGCCAGTGTATGCTTTGACTATATTATGCCAAAATTCTCGTGGCAAATTCCGGTTCCTCTCTTCCGCAATACTGCTGGATACCTGATCATTGTATAATGACTGGCTAAAGGCTGCTTTCGGGTTCAATGGCTCACGTGGAGAGTACGTGATTGTCTGATGAGGTACGAGTTGAGGTTCGCATTCGCAGCCTTTACATGCCATACACTCCCATGCCACCTCATTTTGCCCAAACCAGACTACTCGGGGTGAGAGCAAGCGCTCTTGGAGGACCCATCCACGTTCTAATAGAATATGTTTTTGTTGTCTGGCCAAGTGACCAACATTATACTTCATATGCGGTCGCGCATACACAGGAAATGGGATGTTGTATCTGCTAAGATTCAAGGGCCGGACATCTGTAAGAAAATAAGGCGAATTGAAATAGAGTCCGTCTTTTGGCCCTGTTGCGGCTGCAGCAGCAAGTGTCAGTGTCGAATTTTGGTAGATAAATGACATTTGAGGAGCTTGCTCGTTCCAATCTTGTTCACTTTCCTGGATAATGCAAAGAGTATCTATCCAAAGAAATCGACAATTCAGTTTTCGAGTGATTATAACCGCATCGCGGAAAGTGGGTGGTAGAGCGTTGAGTTCTATGCATTTTTTGTGTTGATCAAGGTTCAGTTTTGTTGTTTTGATTGGCATCGGTTCGGTTCCCCAACAATGACTGAGGCATATGTAGGAGCTGCATTTCACATTTGAGTTTTTCGTCTCGATAAGCCGTACCGTGGCAGCTTCCGGATCTGCGCCCACATCAATGACACAGTCTGGCAACTTTGGTTTTCCTAATCCAGTTTTTGAACACTGGACATGATTCAGGCACTCTTTCTGCCATTCTCGAATTTTTTCCAATGTCGTAATTTGATTGACAACAGCTTTTCTGGGGAAGCCTAATGCTGGCTCCGGATCCCCTAGAGTTCCCGCGAGCCCCGTCAGTCACAATTGAACGTATGTTTGCAATCATGAATGATCATACCTATAATATAAATTTCGATTTTTAAGTTTCTCGCATTCGTAGGATGCTCGATCCACAGCCAAGGTTCGAAGTGGCTTTCACCATCAAATCGCCAGTACACAAAGCTTTGATCGTGAGCTTCTGTAATGTTGCATATATGTTTTGTCGCTTCCCATAGAATTCCACACCAGGGACATCCGACTTCTGCAGATTGTGCAAGTTTCAATGTTGAGATCATTCCACCTCCGAGAGAATCAGATCTACCAAGGAGACGAAGACTAGGGTTGTGCCACCTTTCGCAACATAATTCGGCATTTTCGAGAATAGAAAAGTCCGGAATGATGGCGAGATTCGATGCTGCTTGCATACATGTCATTGCTATGAATGGAACCAGGTAGACCGATCCTCATGCGTGAAGTTCGAGGAAAATCAACTAGAAGAAAAGTCAAAGCCTAAAAGACAAATCGAGGTTGTATAGTAAAAGGAATTTTACAAAAAAAACGAACACAAATGGGACACATGCGACAGTCGTTAAATGTGATTTTCAGATGTTCATAAATGAGCTGCATTTAAACGGGGGTGGGGGTGTGAGTTCAGCTGGTCATTGGCATTCTCGTAACGCGAGCTCAAGCTGAATAGCATCTGAGAGCTAACTACGCTTGTAAATAAAGTTCAGCCATAATCTGCTTATTCTTTTTTTTGGTGTGTAACCCAGATAAGTTTTTCTGTCAATCTCTGCAGTAACCCTATTTTTGAGAAATCCAAAATCAATACAAAGCTGCTAGAATATAGCTGAAAGAGTGGGTTGGATTCAAAAGTTAACTCAATACCAATCTTTGGTACTTTTAACGCCACAGTATATAACACATATTTGAACTTCAGGTAGCTGGAGGCGCTTATTAAATCTAAATACTAGCTCTTCATGCGACATTCCCTCATTTTAATAATGTTCTAGTCACAAGAAATCAATTTATTCTTTGAAGTTTTCAGTGTTCTCAACATGCGATCTTGAATTCCGACTTGAACTATATCGCAGATATCTCACAACACATACTGCTATGCTTAACAAAAACCACATCAACTAGCAAAGCTTGGAAAATACTATTCATAGAGGCCATTTGGTAACAGACATATCTCAAGTCTAGGCGAATCTATGCTATTGAGTCTTCTGCATGTAACCCTCCAACGGCATCATTGATCGCGTCTATACCCAAGCCACTTGATATTGGTTTAATGATGTTGGCTCGTCGCAATACAGTTGACCAGCCATGAATTTAGAGGCTAGATCTCCCTGTTGTTTTCAGTATTTTGTGTTCTGGTAGACCGTCCAGTCATGTTTGCACGTTAAAGCGACTGAGTACAAACCAGCTCTTGTTAGTCAACCGATTAGTGGGGGTGGAGAACTGGAAGACCTCAAGATCCTGCGTTTTACTGGTTAAAAGATGATCATAAGACAAACCAATGGATAAAATCTTTGTCCGAGCCCAACATCTGATGATTCAGCTCAAGAAATCGGCGGATCACATTCATAGAGACCATTAGCAATTATCTTGGCGCCGAGGGCTTCCGGAGGGGTAGCCAAGACACCAAAGAGATGAGGATGCTGGTAACTTGAGCTCGAGAAACAGAACTTTGTTAAGGCTGAATCACATAAAATGAAAGAGGCCGTAAAAAGCACAAACTGTACCGTACTAGTTAGTAAAGCCAGTGGGCGACCATGCATTGCATGAAATTTTCCAACATAAAAAAGATCTCTAGTCATATTCATTTCGAAGCCTTTGTTTTCTCTTATAGAACAAAGAGCCTTTTTACTTAATTTTTTAAAGAGCTCTCTACAAAGTGATTAAATTTGGTTTTTCTAAAAAGTTTCGAACCGAAGCAGCATAGCTGTGTCATTGATAATTCCTTTTAATATCCCGCTCATTAGGGCTTGATTCCATCTCACTAGACTAGCACTTTTAAGAGAGATCTAGCGACCCGAGATGTGGACGCTGGGTATAATGAATAGTAAATACAGGTGACTTATCCCGTAACTATTGTATCATATTGAAATAACTTGGCTAAAAACGTAACGAAGTTCAGATCAGTTTTGCATGATGGGGTATCACGTGAATCTAGACGTTTCTCCTAGACACAGTATAGTAGATCAGAAAAGACTCATTGCATTTGTTCTGGTATGGTGCTCTAGATGCTGATACACGCTCCTAACAGGGAACTCACGTTAATGATAATGCCAAGGCTTACTCATCATTAATCATCATTAATCATCGTCTATCAGCTTCCACTACTATTCAGCCAGCCCCATTACATTCAATGTACTCATGCGCGTCATTTCGGAGATTGGCCATGGGGGCCAAGAACAGTGGAGAGGGGTCGGAAGGGTGAATCTGATAACGTGTTCCACCACTCATCCGCCAACACCACTCATCCGCCCACCCTACCAAAATTAGCTTAACTTAGCGTACAATTGCTCTACAACAACAAAATTAAATTAAATGAGGTTTTAAAGATAGATAGATTAGATAGCTTTACATTAATTCCTCCTGTGACCTTGTTCATGACATTTACTACACGTTGGCAGTGCCTGCTGACGTGGCTGGGCAGACTTAGTCTGGACCTCCTCTTTAACTACTATGTTAGCCTGTAAGACAAGCAACTGACCTTAGCTTACCTGTAACGCCCCTCTACATGCTATATACTGTCTACGCCTTTAACGCTTATGTTGTTGTTGTTAATTTAAAGCACGTAGCTTAGCGTTTTCTTAAGCTAGAATTGTTGCTAATTGCATTGCAAGCTAACAACCTTTAACAAGCTAAGATATAGCTTAACTAGTTAGACTCTGTAACTGTTGCTTAAGGAGATCTTATATAAGACAAGCCTGCTGCTAAAGCTAATTAACTGTATGTAGTGTCTCTGCTGTCTATGCTGCTCTATCTGCTGTTGCTGTCTCTAGTAGTAATAGCGTTCTAATAACAGTAAGGCTAGATAGGACACGCTCTAGACTAGGTAGAATAAGTCCTGTTGCTTAAAAACTAGCCTTAATGTTCTGCTCTAATAGTACTGTAAGCCTAATCCTTAGGTATATCTATAAGAAGTCTAGCTTGTTAATGTAAAAGATTCCTTAGCAGGCAAGCTTAGACACCTTATAGCTATACGCTGTCTTAAGAGGAGAGAAGCAGCTAACATTAAGCAGCTAGAGGAGGTGTAAGGTGTGAGGTAGTATATAGAGAGTAATAATGTTGTTGTCTATATAGTACTAATTAAACTTAGGTGTAGCGTAGCTGCTGTAACTGTCTAGGATAAGCAGCTAACAGGCACTTAATAAGCAAGTCTCTGTGTGTCTGTTATAGTGCTTAATCTACTTAAGGCTAAGCTTGTTAGTTGTCTATCTATTGTTGCTAACAGCAACAGCCTAGTCTAGTAGAAGGTCTTTATACTAGCTAGCTTAGTAGAGCTTGCTAGACAAGATTACAAAGGGTAGGATAGACTAACTAGACGCGTTAATACACTTAATTGTTGTTACCTACTTATAATTGCCTGGCTAAACAACAGTAGCTTAACTAATAGTGTTAGAGCTAGTAACTACCTTAGATATTAACGCAACACCTATTATAAACCTAGTCTTATTAAAGTTGTAGACGTCCTTATTAGGTATCCTATGTAACTAATATGTCTCTTCTACTAGCTTAAACTACGCGCTAATCTTAATAGGATCCTTACAGCATGCTTGTTGTAAGTAAAACTTTCTGTTCTATTTTGTCTAAAGCGTAGACTAGGTGTTAACAAAGCATAACACCTAGTTCTTGCTAACAGGTAGTAGAGGTAGATCTTAGCTGCAGCTAGCAAGCAGAGCGTCTGCTATACGTCGTACGTTAATGACCTAGGGGGGAAAGCTGCGTTAATTAAGGGCTAAGATCTACTCTACAAGAGACTGCTCCTTAACAGGAGAGAGCTTGCGTTTCTTAGCATTAGCTGCAGCTTAAGGTTAAGCACTAGCAAGGCGGTTGCAGAGCGTTGATTGAGGGGTATTGTACAAGGCTGAGACGCGATGTACGCAAAGTTTTTTATCTAATTAAAGAGCAGAGGCAGCAAGAAGCAGTCTACCCTCTTTTTAGGGTAAACAAGGTTGTAATATTGAGGTTTGAGCTATTTTGCTGTGTTGAGCGCGTTAATTTTGGTAGGGTGGGCGGATGAGTGGTGTTGGCGGATGAGTGGTGGAACACGTTAGACAAATAATACATTGACTAAACAATAACGTAAATTATAATGCACAACCTCGATGCGATGAAATGTCTAGTGTCTAGAGGTATAGGAAGAATGAAAAGGATTTTACAATCTAGGTTTGGAGAAGATTTCAAATAGAATAACGCCTTATTATAATAAGGAAAATTGATCTAGGAAATTGTGAAAGAGCGATTCTCTATCACAAATGGAGAGACGACAAGAGTCGAACACAGCTCCTACTCAGCCTTCTTACTTGCCTTGGTCCTCAACTTCATGAGCAGGAAAACCAATGCATAGCTCGAAAACGCAAACAATACACAAATTCCTGCATTCCTCCATCCATCAGAGTATTTGGTCAAGTTCAGGGTGGCGAGATAATCGCTGCCGACTCTGTACTGGCAAACCTTGCAACTATCCGTCGCATTGGGATTCACAAGGTTATTGCCGGACCCAGGGCCCTGAAGCCAGGCCTCGAGGTATTGACTGCAAGTCTGACCTGAAGGTGGGGAGAAGATAGCAAACTCAGACTCGTTGCACTCTACTTTCCAGTCATAGTCAGCGAAGACAAGCAGACTGCCCATAAGGTATGTGAATGGGTTCAGGTAGTACATCCAGTAGCGCCAGAAGGTTTGGATCTGCGTGTATGGGACGAGAACACCGCAGAACAAGGTCAAGGTACCGAGGAGAAGAGGATTGGCCAGGGAAGCAAAAACAGCATTCGGCGCATATGCTGCGATAAATTGACCAATGCCGGTGTAGATGAATTGGTAGACAAGCATAACGAAGAATGTCGCGCCGGCTTTGTTAGAGTCGCCAGGAAACCCTTGTGTCCAGTAGGAGCAGATGTAGTAAAGGATAGCACAGATGATTAGGTATGGGATTTCGGAGAGGATCAATCCGGTGACAAAGGCATACCAGGAGTACATCTTAGACTTCTTCTCGCGCGTTTCGTAGATATCTCGACGGTCGATGAATAGCGGTTGAAGTTGAGCTATTACTCCAGGTGCGACGAAGATGTAGTTGAAGATTGCGAACAGAACAAGTTGCTGCTCTCCAACTGAGTTACCGAGCGACCAGAAGGAGAATCCAATAAACAGGCCAATTCCGATGTGAAGCGCTATTTTGTTGTTGACATAATCTGTGTTGCGGAACAAACTGACATTCATTCTTTGCGTGACAAGTCTGAGTTGGGTCATAGTAGGTGTGGCAAACTCGTGGCCATCGTCAACTGTGCCTGGCGCTTTGCCGGCAGCATCAGTAATAATATGGTCAAGTTCCTCAGTCATCTGGGCGGCTTCAGGCGAATCAAGCCAAACCTGGTGCCAGTCTCTTCCGTGGGTGCCAGTGACGACGTCGATCATGTGCTCCGCGGGGTTTACGCCAGGAGGGCATTCAGCACCGTTGCGACCAAAGTACCCCTTTATTGTAGCAGCTTGATCACCAATGTCTCCAAAGTAAACTGTCTTGCCACCTTTAGCAAGTAGCAACAAGGTGTCAAATTCAGCAAAAAGTTGAGCAGAGGGTTGATGAACAGTAACAAGAACAGCTTGGCCGACATCAGCAAGTTTTCGAAGGAAGCGTACTGTGTTAAAAGCAGCTTGACCGTCCAAACCGGACGTGGGCTCTGTATAAAAGTCAGTTTACTCTTTGAGCCAATGTCAAGAATGTTGAAAAATGCATACCGTCGAGGAAAATGAGAATGGATGGCTTTGAGACCAACTCGACTCCAATGGTTACACGCTTGCGCTGCTCAACGCTGAGACCCGCGCCAACTCTACCAATTAGTGTATGCTCTAGATCATGTAATTCTAGGAGGTCAATGATTGCGTCAACATAGGCGAGTTTCTCCTCGCGAGGTGTCTCGCGGCTTTGACGAAGAAGAGCGGAGAACTCGAGCGCTTCCCTAACGGTGGCATAAGGCTCATGCACATCAAGCTGTTCACAGTATCCAGCGGAACGCTGAAATGAAACAGGTAGTGGGCGACCATCAACGAGAATCTCGCCATGAATAGTACCATCGGTTTTGCGTTGCGCCAGAACGTCAAGGAGCGTTGTTTTACCGGCTCCAGAGGACCCCATGAGCGCGCCGAGCATACCAGGTTTGACGAAACCATTGACCTTATCGAGGAGAGTACGGTCTCCCGTCGGGGTTTTGACTACATATGACAGGTTTCTCCATGTGAATACTGATGTGTTACGCACGAGGTTGCCGCCGGACGAGTTGTTCGCCTCATTGTCATTAGCGGAGCGCTTCGGCTGACCCTTTTCAGCTGCGCGTGACTCCTCATCTCCAGCGAGTAACGGAACCTTCTTGTAGTTTTCGCGGGGGATCAAGAGTGCGCCTGTGGAGCCAGCGGAGTCATCCCAACCCTGTGTGTTGTAGATGGTAGCCAAGACAAATAGAATCCACCACGCAAACAATATGCCAACATTACGCCAGATGTGCGAAGCCGAGTAGGAAAGACTAGCAAGGTAATCATCACCGGTGACAAAAGTTGCGCCAGGGGCAGCGCCTCCCACTCCGGAGCAAGCTTGATGGGCAGAGTCTTGATACTGTGGTAAAAAGGTCGGTATAAGATTGGCGTTGGCGCATGGAATAACGGTGTCGCCGAACTCGTTTGACAACAAGGCCTCGAATCCATAAGCCATGGGGTTGATCCAGTAGATCCAGACAAACCACGGGTGCATATCTGGCTTTGGGATTTGGTAACCAATATAAAGGATAGAGGCTGTAATAGCAAAACCAGACACCTTGGACGCAGAGTCGAAGGTTGAGAATGCGGCACCGATCATACGGAAGAATGCGGTCATTACAAAAGTTGTCAGGTATACTAAAAACCATGCAGTGAAGAATGCTGCCGCTGTCGCTTTGAGCGCAGTCATCCAATAAAGAACGACCATGAAGAGAGTAACCTGGATAACTGTAGATTGAGTTAGTGGCGTGTGTATCGGATCTGGCACAGGGCACTTACAAATGATTGGAACATCAGCAGCAACTTGGGCAATGCAAAAAGCTGCCGGGTTAAAGAAGGCAAAATTCTTGTGCTTGGCGAGAATCGGGCGTCCAGCGAAAGAGTCTGTGACCTCAGACATGGCCATGAGAGAGTTGAAAAGGAGAGCCAGGAACAGCGCGCCTCCCTTGACGAACAAGCCAGAACTGGTGTCGGGAGCATCATAGAACAGAGAACCGGAAACAAGAGCCTGAACCAAAGATGAGACCTGCTTGATGAAGAAGGTCGGCTTGTCTCCCCAGATCTGATGAGTTGTGAGCGGAAGGTTTTTTTAATGACAAGGGATGATAGACTCACGATCTCGTACTGTCTGGCAACACATGCTTTGACTTGGTCTAAGAAAGAGACTGTCATTGGCGAATTCTTCCGGAGATGTTTGGATTTGTCCAGCCCGACCGCCTCAATAAACCTCTGGGTGTTTATCTTAGCTTCCTCTGATTCAGGATAATTGAGCTCAGCATCCATGGTAGGTTTGATCGATGATTGTAGATACGCCTGCTGAAGCTCGGTATTGGTGCGTGGAAAGCGTGACTCGAACCCGGGCTTAATTTGACGCTCGCTGGGCACCGTGACGCCTGTTGCGTAGTCGGCCGTGTTGGCTATTGACGATTAGTAAGATCTTTGCTAAATCGAGGATGATTGTACTCACCTCCATCGCCATGAACGAAACCTTGCTCCTCCAAGAATGGACGGGCTTCCTTTCGCGGTCCATAGAAGACCTGTTTGCCTTCATCGAGAACCAGCACTTTATCAAACAGGTCGTAGATTCCATTACCGGCCTGGTAGAGTGTGACGATGGTGGCGATGCCCATGGCGTCCGTCAAAGAACGAAGAGCACGAGTGTACTCCAAAGCTGTGGAAGCGTCAAGACCTCGCGTGGAATTGTCCCAACACATGACACTGCCTCGAGTAGCCAAGGTCTCAATGATGGAGACTCGCTTCCGTTCTCCACCAGAGACACCACGAACGAACGCATCTCCAACTTTGGTATCTCCAGTGTGTGAGATGCCCATCGAGTCCATCAAGAAAGACTGGAACTTTTTACGATAGCCTTCGCGGCTCTCCTCGTCATGAGGAAGTTCGCTTGGAATGTTCAAGCGAGTTGCGAAATTCATAGTTTGGTCCACCGTTAGTGTTGGATAGAACAACTAGATAATGTTAGAAACAATTGTTGCCTAGTGCGTTCAGGCAGTCACATACCTCTTCTTCTGTGTTTATGGCGATGTATCCACGATACTTCAATGCCTCCTTAGCATCAAGAGTGCCAAACCGGACGTCGCCATCGACTTTGGCGTAACCCTTCCGCTTGTTGGCTAGCATCTTCAGGAGTGTGGTGCACCCAGAGCCGGGGCGTCCCAAGACAAGAAGCATCTCTCCTGGCTTCACGCATCCAGAGCTTGAGTCCAGAATAGTCCTCAACGGCTTCTTTGCACGACTCTCCTTAATCAGTTGCGGGATGTTGAACTGACTGAACACGTTCTCTTGCAGCATAGAATCTGTCGGAACGACCTGAACGGTGAGATCTTTCCATGTAACTCCAAGGCTTCGACTTTCCGCTCGATCGCTGAGTTGCATCTGCTTTACAGATTCGTCGAGTCTCCATGGCTCAACTTTGGTCTTAGCACTGTCGCTATCACTTGAATTTTCATCGGCCCATTTCTCCTCCTCTTGTTTCCGACGAGACTCGGCTGAGAATGTGCGAGAGAGAGCACGGAAGATGACCTCCCCTGTACCTGCTGACATGACGGGCTAAAGACGACAATAGTGTCGTGCTTTGTAAATTATTGTAATTTTCAGCGGTTGCCAATTGACAACTGGAATAAGTTGAGAGAACTCAAAGAGAAACACAAGAGGAATTAGGCACAATGATGAAATTAAAGCTGAAGAGAAGAAAACATATATCTGGCACCAAACACCTACTTGAGGGAGGGTTCGTACGAGGGCGATTTACTAGCGCGATCGCTAACTCATGGTGCCCATGGAGCCTCTCACTAGCGTCCTCCGACCGAATTTGTACAGATCATTTTAAGCCCGAATGCCGACCTGGCGACGCACAGGGCTGGACCCAAATGAAACAGGGGTACCTACGAATAAAAGATGAATGTCTGACGGTGATTCGTGTGAAATAGTCCAGAGACCAGTCGTCCTTATCGCTCAAGGTCTGTGCAAGATCAAGTATACTTTGATGTGGAGACTTTAGATTGTTGTCATCGCATCGTGATAGAATAGTATGAAGGCAAGATGCTATGGGCTAGGGGAAAGCCTCTAACCATGTCTCACACTTCTGTGATGAAAACAGCTTGGCTACTCGTCACTACTTTCGTTCCAAATCTCTATGAATCTCCACATCTGAAGAGAGGCTTTCGATTGCGTTGTAACTGATACGGCAAACTGTACCATGAAAAAGTGCCGCGCGCTAAGATAGTGTGGTTGAGGGTGGTAATGTCGTCAGTGAGCAACCAAACATTAGCGTGCCGTGGGGCCCGCTGTGATCAATGCGCCTCCTACGTCCTAGCCAAGGGCTTAGAACATAGGTGGAGAACGAGGACCTCGTACGAACTGTGTGCAAAAAAACGTGGCAGAGTGCCCTCGAGGGATCTCAGACTGTAATCGTCTCATTCTAAATCGTACCGTGTGCTCAAGAACACAACTGTTCGAAAATTCTCAAAACTTGATTTCCGCCTTAATCAACGGCTACTTTTGAATAGCTCCCGGACGGGACCATTACCAAGCAAAGTGCTTTTGCGCACCACGTTGCTGATTCACTCGTTGTTGCTGACAATCCAAAACAATGCCCAGCACCCCGAGCGCCGAGCTCGTAAGAAACCTCAAGAGTTTTGTTGCTTCAAGTCCCACTTAAGGCAGCAGCAGGTGGAAGATTGCGCCGAAGACCGACGATGACGATATTTAAAAAATACCGATGCCGAATGTTAATGGGCTAGCAGTCTCAAAGTACCGGACGAAATGAGCAGAGCGAAGATGTGCTTTCATATGCAACGACGTTGAGAGTGACACATTTGTGCTGAAACAGGCACGGTAAACGGCGTTCTCGGTGCCCGTTCACCGATGCTAAGCATGGCTCCGTTGCTCGTATCCACAAAAGAACCCTGTCAGATCCTTCCAGATCTCCCGTAATGTAAGACGGCATGAGTAATAACATTAGATCTGACCGGGGATTTAATCTGCCTTCTCCAACGAAATCTTACTCACCATATTTCCCCTTTGGGCGGAAAGAAAATTGCCACTCTCACGCTGAAAGGTGTTGGAACGTTAAATGACAAGTCACTCTTGTTTCTTTAGATGAACTAAGACAAAGATATCCTTCGGCAAATTTTAAGTACAAAGCAACAACAAGGTAACCTTGCTAATTCTCCAGATCTAATGTGAACAACATTTATTTGAAGTCAATAGGGACGATATTTATCATCAAAAATTCTATAAAAAAAAAAGGTGCAATCATGCCCGAGAACAGATGTGAGACTTTCGATTAAGTCCAATAAATAGTGCATGTGTAGCAGTGAACTGTTCATCCAGTTCCCCCTCCAATTTGCACAGAGGGCAGCTCAAGGAAAGCGAATGGTCGCTGAGAGAGCTTCATCGCGACTTGACTGAGAGATTCGATTCGATTCATTTCAATTTGTCATCTGCCAATCGTGATCTAAGCCAACAAACTTGTTGTCGAGTTTCAAACGTTGTTGGAGGGATACGACACCAATACATCGGCAGTGACTGCTCGTCCGAATAGTACGCATGCGAGAAATCACTTTCTCGACGTAAAAGAGAAGCCATTTCAAAAGAGGAAACTAATGACTTCATCAACTGGCTAACGGATCAGTGATCAAAAAAGCTTGTAACTCACATCACTCGCTAGTGGAGCTAAAATGCCCAGGCGAACGACAGGACGAGTTTATCGCCTGACCGAACCCCCTAGCACAAAACCGAAGAAAACCATCGCAGCTATTGATAGATAGCCCGTCTTCTTGGCTAACTACCATTCAAGTTGGTGCCCTACACTTTGGTAACGGGGAAGAGCGGATTCAGCTCGCCATTTCCACGCGCCAATTCATGCCGTGCCCCACCAGTCCCCTTGATTAGAGAAACTGCAGCCTGATGTCCGACCGTATAATCTATTATGATCTCCATTCTTTTTGTGACTCATCTACTTGCTTTGCCGTTCTATGCCCCTTTCTCGCATCCCCCGACTGTTGATCGCATACATGCGGCATTATCAGAACATCCACACGCCCTTTCTTTCACCAATGGAAGACTGAACGTCCTCCGCGTACGGTCTGCAATGCTCCTGGCAGAAAAGGGTTATCATTACACTCCACTATCCTCTTTCCGCGTCTCTCCGGTCTCTGAAAGCACACGACTGGACAGCCAATTACACAAAGTCAAACTTAACACGTGAACGCAAAAGTGATAACATCTTTCTATCTGCGGCTGCTAAGACAAAAGCATGTTGGGAAAACAGTCCTAGCATGAGGCGATAAACTTTTTTGGAAGTGACAACGACCCTTTCATGCAGGAACGTAGATATGCAACACAGTTATGAATTTTGCATGTGCTCCCTATCGTTGCAACACCACGCCACTACCAAAGTTTCAGAAATCTCGGTTTTAGTCTCCCCTTCGAGTGCATACCGTTATCAGTAAAGTTTATTTCCCACAGCGTGGTCAGAACGTCCTGCCACACACTGCGCAACAGCATGCACGTTGTTGTTCACCTTCATACGTAGCTTCTTAGCGCTTATTTGCTGCATGCGGTATTTGCGAGAAAGTTGTTTATTTTATTGGCAAGGTGAGAGGGCAAGAAAAAGGAAAATACGTGTACACACTTTCAGATAGCTCTCTACGGTGAGGATAAACCCACTGTTTAGACCGTCTACGTGCCCTCGGGAGGCTCACATAAAGACAATAAACGATATCAATCAATCATTCAATCGATCAACTCGCTGCATAATCAAGTGCCTGCTGTACATACGCATAGCCAGTAAACATGCACGTAGCTGTTTTGTATCTATCTGGTGCACCTTTCCATCTATACCTACAAACGTGCAATCTTCCTTGTTTTGCCCTCTTACCTCTGTATGCAATACCCAACACAAGGCAGCGAGGACACAACGCATTCTTCCGCACCACTCACACGCTACGCATACATCTTCTTTTTCCTTATTTACGCTTCTTCAAACTCTCTTACTCACACGGACGCCCAAAGTCTACCCTCTTGAGACAACCTGATTAATCCTACGCATGGCTATAACGTTCAGCACTGATTGAATAATGACTATAAGCTTGTGATATTCGACAGCCGGGGAATCCGAGACAAGAAGGGGGAGCAGGACGTCTGGAAGGAATCCCTCTGAATAAGCGACTATAGATGGAAATCCGTAGCTCTACTCGTCCACATGACCTAAGGGGGGAGGGTCATTTGAAAGGCGTTAAATAACTTCAATGAGCACAACGTATAAGATTAAAGTGACATTCAGATGTGTTACGAACAGGCACAAATGTGCACGAGCTATCACAGTACATGAACCATATTACACATAATAAACCGAAAAAGAACTCCCAAGCCTTTCAACTCCTCACACCCCACCTCTCAACTATGATAGGAACAGCCTACTCCCTAAATTCCTTATCTACACTCTCAAACTTCTCCAAAAAGCTTTGGAACGTAAACACTCCCAATCCTGGATCCAGACTTCCCGTCATCGCACGAATAGAATGCATACTGAGCTGCGGGATTCCGCAGTCAATCGCTCGAATACCCGTTGCAGCGCTCAACATTGGTCCTACAGTTCCACCGCTTCTACTGTCATTTCTGATCTGGAAGACTTGAAGCTTGGGATCGACTTTCCTGGCACCAATGTCACGGTCTACACAGCGCTGGAGAATTGCTGTTGATACGGCATCCGTGGTCATGTGTGCGTTGGAGTCTGCGGAGACGGCAGGTCCGACGTTGAGACGTGGGGAATGGTTTTCGAGGTACGCGTTCAGAAAATTAGGGTTGACGGCGTGGATGACGTCGCTGCTGACGAGGAATGAGTTTGCGTAGGTCCTGGCGAGAGTGCTTTGAACCTTGCTCGTTGCAAATTCTTCAACAATCCGCTCCATGACAATGGGCAGGAAGTTTCCACGCGCACCCTGGCGAAGGAGTGAGCCAACTTCCTCGTCGTCAAAGAGTGCTACGATGCGAATTTGAGACGATGATGAGAGCGAGGAGGTTGAGTTAAGCAAGGCTTGGATAGCAGCCCAGCTGCAGAGTTTGTCATCAATACGGCCTGCGAAGATGAATTCCCGACTGAGACCGCCGGTGCAAGCAGGCTGGACGTCGAAGAGCTCGAGCTCCCAATTGACGATTGTAGAGTCTAGATCAGTTAGCAAATGTGGACATGTTAGGGATACGGGGAGGAAGCATACAATCTGTAATACCCAACTCTCCTGAGATGGCTTTGACGAGCCTCTCAGGCTGGGTTGCGGTAAATGCGCCTTCTCCGCCGAGAATACTGGATTTGAATTCTCCAGCTTCAGTTGCAGCACCCAAATCTGAGTTGTCAAGCCCGACTATAGGAACCATCTGAGTCTCTCTGTTGAAGGGGCCGTTCGCAGCCGCTCCAAAGTGTGGTGCAAGTGTGGGGATCTTCGCGATGGGCCAGTCGAGCTTGACCAGCTTAGAAACGATTTTGCCATTTTCTTTGACAAGAACCCTTCCACCGATGCCTAGATCACGGTCCCACCATGTGTCGCTCAAGGCACCAGCATATGGCGCGACGCCGAGTTGCACATAACCAGCCTTGTTACGCAACTTGGGAATGGGCTTCAGCTTGGCGGTGAGCGCATCGATGTGTCCGGCCACGATGGCGGCGCCATTACCTGCCTCGTACTTATCGCCAACAGCAAAGGCAATGAGCGATGTGCCATTTCGATCTACGTAGTACTTTCCTCCAGCCTTAAGCTCCCATACGTCGCGCTCGTTGAGCTTCTTGTATCCGTCCTTCTCGAGATCATGAGCGACTGCGTCCACGGCGTGAAACACGGTAGGATTGGCAGTCATGAAGTCAGTGAAAGGCTTTGTATACTTTTCTGGACCCTCTTTTTCGCGACGCGTGGGCGTCACCTTGGGAGGAACTGGCATCCAAGGGTGCGATGGCGCAGGGTGGCTCTCCCTCACCGACGTGTTTGGCTCCACAGGCGCCTCCAGGATCTTCGGTGGCACAGGCGGTGGGTTTTGCTGCCTCGATGACCTTGCGATATGCTCATCTATATCGATGAGACTTGCGTACGGCGATGCGATACTGTGGCGGCCCGGTTGCGGCTGTCGCTCTGCCCACACCCTCTCCATGTCCCGATCTATCCTTTCTGCATGTCTGTCTATCCTCGGTCTATGCGATAGGGCTGCAGTCGTATGGGCACGCGAGAGTGTCGAGTACGAGTGTCGCAGCGGGCGAGGCGGTGAGGGATCCAAGTATAGGTCGGCGTTGGAAGCGGTCTTGCGAAGGGATGGATGATTCTTCGTCATACTGACGCGTTGACGTGTCTTTGTAGAGACTAAAGTGAAAGACGGCGAGTTTGAAAGCGAATGGTTGAGTGATTGAAACAAAAGAGTAAAGCTAAAAGGTGATGTCAAGGCTGGTGGTGGTGATGATGATGGTGTTGATGTGTCGTAAGCTATCAGCCACAAATCAAGTTAGGTTGGAAAGCTGTACAGCCACAGTTTCAGCTCCGCCTCCCACGCCACCTGACCGCAACGATATGCAGCAGGGATGCGGGGACAACGCAAGATCTTAAGCTGTGGGATTCGCATATCCAAGAATCACGTGTCGAACAGGTGTAACGCATCAGTCGATTACATGTGATTATCTCCAGAGGTCACAACCTACAGCTTTGCCTGAAATCATTTGACCAGAAACTCCGTCATCATGCCGCAAAATCAAAGCCATTTAACACCAAGAAAACATTAAACATATCATTGCAGTTAATCTTTCACAAAGATCGAGAGCTATCGGCCGTTGGAAATCGACTGGTTCGCTGATACCTGGTCGTCGTCTTCATCCATGTCCTCGGGGTGGCTGCGAATTGTCAGTTTAGCGCCACATATTGTGCACGTGGGTGGCTACTCACCCAAGCAAGTCCTTGATATTCTTCATCTCGTAATGCTTTTTGCGCAGATTCTCAAACTGACGGTGCTTCTCCCTCTCTTCTTGTGTCGCATTTGGAAGGAGCTCGCCATGGTAGCCTGCATCTGCGTCGGCGCCCTCGTCGACCATGACCCGTTTCTCGCTCTCAGGCGTCGTAGACTCTGTTGCCCGAAGTTCAGGCTCACCAAGGTCGAAATCAGGAATGTCCTCCGTCTTGGACTTGCGCGTAGGCTTCGTGTCGAGCTCGTCGACCCTAAGGTCCTCTGCGTTCAGCATCTCGATCTCTGCTTCGTCCTCTGCAGGATCGTACTGCTTGGCGTAGGGTGTCTTGGGCTCATCAATCTTCATGGTGCTATCGCGATTTTGCTCGTTGAGGTAGAGGTTGGTCTCGTCCCACTTAAGTTGCGGGCCATTCTCGTCAAATGTCGCACCCGTGCCGGATTGGCGTCGCGAATTAAGGCCACGAGGGTTCGAGGACGAGCGCCGGTGGGCGGCGGGACCAGCATTGCGCAACGTGTTCTCCAGCACAATCTCCTTTTCTGACAGCTCGCGATTAAGCGCCGGTCGCTCACGAATGGGGCTTGTGGCCGGTGGGAATTCATTGGTAGGAGAGGTAGGTGTACGGTAGGAGTTTGAGTTCTTGAGGATGCCTGTGGTCAGTGTTAGTGAAGTCCAGTGCAGCACGTGTTGGGCCAGCCTTGCCCTTTGGGCGCTCTGCGGGAGATGTTGGCGAGTGCATCGTCATGGCGAGTGTGCTGTGGTGAGTTGGATGGAGCTATCAAAGTTTTTTATATGTGAGTATCGAAGTGGGGTGATGTTGTCGTGTTTGCGAGATGTCCTGTCAGCAGCAGTTGTGTGCAGAAGAGGGAAGGAGGGGTGAGACGTGGGCATGTGCTACAATAAGGACGCGAGGTTTAGCGCATAGTCGCCGAGGAAGGCGCGACTGACGCTGGCACTGTGGAGGGGTCGTTGTCTAGGTGAAGCTTCACAATGACGCCATCTTGCATGTGGATGCAGGTGCTAGCGACCCCACGCTTCTGCTTCTGCGTCGTCTTCATCCTCTCGTCTACTTTGGTCAAATTTTCCGCAGAGCCACCATGTCATCGTCTTCTGTCCCACATCTGACCTGCATCGCACCGTTTGCAGATCGCGGCAGGGGCGGGCGTGGGCGTGATGCCAGTCACCCATCTTCAGAGCAGTCGCCCATCTTCAGAGCAGTAGCCCATCTTCAGTGCAGTCACCCATCTTCAGAATTCGTCGTCAGGGTCACAAGTACTTGAATCTTTGGGTCGGGATAGGGCTGCATTGCTATGTAGTTGTAGTTGTAGCCGTACACGCCCACCAGTTGTACGTAGCAGGTACATGTGGGTGGACATGCCTTGGGCTGCTGTGCGGTACTCGCGGCAAGCTACGGCAGCTGCCTGAGTATGGACTTGCGACTTGCGACTATGATCACCTTTGCTTTGCAGCGGCAGATTCTAAGCCAAGCCAGTCATACACCGCCAGCACCACACGTCGGCATTCCAGCACTGCTACGGCTGCACCTTGCTGCTACATCTTCTCAAGGCCGTTAGTCGTGGTACCAAAGACAACGTGACGGTGGTTTAGGGCAGCATTTCTTCAGACTTTGCCTGTGACATCAAGCCCAACCAAGACACGGCCGCAGTCGGTAGGCTGCGGCGGCATGTCTGGCTGGGATTCAGACTACCAGAAGTGGTGGTCCAGAGACCAGGTCATCCCAAGAAAGGGCTGTGCAGGCTTTCAGACGTGTCTACGTACAGAGCAAACAAGACGCGTCGCGCGTGACAAGGGCATGTTCCTGCTTTCAGGTCATCACCGCATCATGGAAGCCGCTGAGGCGGCCCTCGTGACAATGGTTTTAAAAGAGGATAGGGTCACTCTGGGCCAGTTTTCGGAGTCGCCAGCTGAGTGAGGGATGTCGAGCTGGCGATGATTTGAGTAAAAGGCCGTGGTTGTGAAGAAGACGCAGAGGCCCTCGCGAAGATTTTAAAAGCATTTTGCGCGCCAAGCATCCTGCCGCGGAAGGTCGAACCGTCTCGGGCAAGTGCCAACCTCACGTAAGGTTTTCTCACCAACGACGACCCATCGCAGCATTACGCACCGTATTTCAGACCATACCCGCATCCCGCACATAGCTCTTCCCCCCATCACCCACCAAGCCTCTTTCCGCACCACACACGCAAAAGCGCCAATCCCCGCAGCTTCACACACGCTCCAAGCACGCACCCCGCATCCACACGCACACGCACACGCACACTGCATTGGCCGCTGGCCCCATCCATAGCTCCATTCCTTCACTTATCCGCTCGTTACCTCTCCTCAAGCTCCAGTCAGAAAAGTCTGGCATCAAACACTACACTTCGCCTCGATACAGCTTCCAATGGATAACAGGGAGAATCTTTGGACCCGCCGCTCCAAGTACGCCCCCCCCCCCCCCCCCCCCCCCCCCCCCCCCCCCCCCCCCCCCCCCCCCCCNTTCACTTATCCGCTCGTTACCTCTCCTCAAGCTCCAGTCAGAAAAGTCTGGCATCAAACACTACACTTCGCCTCGATACAGCTTCCAATGGATAACAGGGAGAATCTTTGGCCCCGCCGCTCCAAGTACGCCCGCCCGCCCGCCCGCCCTCTCGTCCCCGCCCATCTTCCGTGTCACAACTGACGTAGCCTGCAGCACCAGCAAGCTCTCTCTGTCCATGTCCCAGTCGGATCAACAAAACGAAAAGTCTGACCATTCCCATCGCACCGTCCCCGCGACCAAACGTTTCGGCGGCGACACGTCGTCACACGGCGGCAGAAATCCATTCAACACCGTAAACACTCCATTGACACCTGGCGGCCTCGCTTCTCCCACCGCCGGCGCTTCTTCTGCATTTGGCCTTGGTTCAGGCGCCTTTGCCTCGTTTGGATCCAAGACACCCAAAACGCCCGGCACCGCGTTTGATTTCAAGTCCGTGACTGCACCTACAACACCGGCAGAGAAGAAGGAAAAGCCGATAAATAAGATTGTCAACAGTGCGCGCAAGGACTCGATATCCACAGTAGCGTCAGAAGACGCAATGACTTCGTCGGCACCGCTGGATCCTAGTGTACCGTGGCCATTGAAGTACTCATGGGTCATCTGGTACAGGCCGCCTACACCCAAGAACACCGACTATGAAAAGTCCATGACAGCTTTGTGCAAGATGGATACTGTCCAAGAATTTCACAAGGTATACAGGCACCTCAAACGCCCTTCGACACTTCCGGCCGTCTCCGACTACCACTTCTTCAAGCACGGGATAAGGCCAGTATGGGAAGATGAGGAGAATAAGCGCGGTGGCAAGTGGATCATGCGACTCAAAAAGGGCGTCGCCGACCGCTATTGGGAGGAGCTCCTTATTGCTCTCGTGGGCGATCAATTTTTTGAGGCTGGAGAGGAGATTTCTGGTGTTGTGCTTAGCGTAAGGAGCGGCGAGGACATTTTCAGTATATGGACCAAGAATGATGGCGGACGCAACATAAAGATTAGGTCAGCAACTATCTGCTGACATAGTATTGAACACTCAACTCACAGCAATAACAGGGAAACGGTCAAGCGCGTCCTAGGTCTACCCGAGGGCACCAACATCATTTGGCGGAGCCACGACGAGAGTATCGCGCAGAGATCTGCGATCGACCAAGCACGCCAAGAAAAAAACCAGCACAACCATGAGAAGCGGAGAGTGACCTCGATGGACGAGTCGCAACGTGACAAATCCACAGCTGGGTCATAGTCGTCGCTTTGCCTGTCGTTGCCTACCCCTTACTGACCTTGCTTAGCGACGAAGACTGCAGTAACACTGGTCACGTGCGCATGGCAACTGTTTGGCGCAAACAGTGCAAGCCATGTGAGACTAGTAAGAGTACCAGTCTCAGGAAGATTCCATTGTTCCGCAACCCAAAACATCGTGGTCCAGTCATGGTCCCACTAGCTCGCCTGTCTCAAAGTCCTCGCAAGAGCTCTTTTCCTATACGACTGTGCGTTTGCCCAACCACCTATTTTACATATTCCCGCTTTCAAATCCGTTCTCTGCTATAGCCAGGATATTCCAGGGCTTGTATGTTTTCATGGTCACTTCCCAAGTCTTACTCTTTCTCTTGCTCTCAAGGAGTCTTTTGGGCTTCCACATGGCCCGCACGATTCCAGATGGTGGACATTTTCTCTCTCAACTGACACTCAAATTTCTTTTGCCTCTCAAACGCACCGTCATCACAGGGCATCAGACTCTGTCGATTCAACTCTACTAGTCACATCTCATGCGCATCATTCCTTTTTACCTCAGTTGAACGATTTCAAATGTCTATTTGATAGACTGCATGTTGGCAAGGGTGGTTATTTCGACCTTAAACTCTATGTGATATCCGTCTTATCTGACGACACATTAGAGCTCTTCAATCTTATTCGGGCATCTAGTCCCTTGCTAGAAAAGCGAGGGTCTGCTCGACGTCGTTGTGCACCTGGCTATGCCCTCAGGGTCAACACCGGCGATGGTCATATCAAATTCAAAGCATGAAGATGGTGACTGGAAGATTTTGTTGTCCCGGGAAGGGGACATGAGGTGGATTTTATTTGTGGATAGGCGAAGGCGATGGAAGGATTTGAGAGCTTTTTTATTCGGTGGTCTTGGCGTTTGATCGTTAGCATTGCATGGAGCGGGCGGTTGGATGGATTTTCTTGGACGTTATAGCAATGTATACCCATGGGTTTTGGGTGTTGGCTGAGTTGCATTGGTTTTGGGTAGGCAGGGACGGTGGAACGGGCTCAACGACGGCATGGTGTTCTGGACTGATGAAGATGATGAGAAGAATGATAATAAACCACAAACTGAAGCTCCCCCCCCTCCGTTTTTGCTCTGCCTGTGCTTCTGCCTTGTTCTGTCTGTGGAGTTTGTTGCTGCGGTCCATTGTCAGAGGACCGGACGTCAGTGCGCAAGCCACAATCGCGACCTCACCTTTGCGAGCTCACCTCACCTCCGCATGCCCCGCCGCGCGTCTACGCGCTTGACATGCCTCTTTAGACGCAGGCACCGTTGCCTATTGACACCAGGCCTTGGGCACAATACTCTCGGCGGCGAAAAGATGCTGCACTGATGTCTGTGGCTGAATTTCTGAGCAGCGTGCGCGAATTTGTCGAGGACTCGTTTGGAATCGCAAACTCAGACGACGTACGATCGCTTTCTTTCGCTCACTGCTCGCCCAACAAGCGGGAATGACGGTCGATTCCACGCGCTCCTCGGCACGTGTCATGTCCTCTCACTCAGCTAACACGATGCCTCACCAGACCGACCATGACGAGCAAAGTCGCAACAAAGCTTCGCTCGCCGCCGCGTTCGACCCACCGCCGCCCTCGAGACCAACAACTGCAGACTCATCCATAGATCTGACTGGCACCTCGCCGACAAGACACCAACAACAGCCTGCCCAACGAGCACAACTTCCTGAAAACAAGCAGTCGCGAAGAAGGCCATCCGACATCCGCGACGAGCGGCGATTGGTGGGAGACTATAGGTGCGCCAGGCTGTGAAGATGGGAATGAGGCGCATGAGAAAGAACTAATGCTGCGGTCAGCACCCCTGCCGATGCTACCAAGCTGCCAGACCCTCGCATCTGGAAGGACATCCACTCAAGCATTGGCACAGCAATGTCTAAGAAGGCATGCTTACACACTGACTCCTGGAATAAATGCGTGATACTGACTCGCCATAGCCAGGTGCTGGTAGCAGCTTTAGGCCTGTTGACACACTCAATGGCGGCAATCTTGGACATAAAACACCGAGGCCCAAGACATACAGCAGGTTCGACCGTTCACAAGATGGTTTAATAGGGCATCAACGACACGCAGGACAGACACTCTACATGGAGAGCCGACAAGGAAAATCGTTCGCATCGACTCACCACCACACATCTCCCCAACAAGATCACGATCATGGACAGCACCTGGAGGACACCCCACGTTACAAGCGAAGAAAGACTATGCATGCATCAGGTATGCATGAGACGATTGAGATCACAGATGATGAAGACATCATGGAGAGTCTCCCATCCTCGGCACATCAGACACAACCTCATTGCGCTGCTGTTGAAGTGCCACGCTCGAGACAATCCTCGTGGTCACAACGTAGTCTTGGCAGTGCACACCCTTCAACTGCACGCGAATCCGGTTCCCCACCGCAAAGCGCGTTCTTGACTGTCGAAAAGGTTGTGGATCCCCGCCGCAAAACGAAGAGGAGTGCAAAGGGGAGTGAAGTTCGCAATGCTCATCATTCTAGCCAGGAACCTCCAGCAGCGTCTCCGCAAAGCAATAGTATCGTGGCGCATGAGGACTCAGACATGGACGAACTTGGGGCAAGAGCACATATTCTCAACAATTTCCAGCAAGGTGTTTCCAATGTCTCTCAAGCAGACATGCAGATTTCACGTTTTCAGTCACCTGAAACGACCTCACGTCACTTCCCTCCGAAAGCACGTATTAATGAGTCCACGGCAGAAGTCGAACAAAAAATCACAGGCCGTCGAAGTCAGGACCATATCAATTCCACCAACTTGCGTAACAAATTTTGGCGAGTGGAAGATATCCCAGCTGCATTCAAGGACCACCCTATTGATAGCAGCGAGGATGAGCTCACGAAAGACACAACGAAACCAAGTGCCTGGAAAAGTTCCGTCGTCAAAGCAACGCAAGTTGCGAACAACGGTGTGCGGCCGAGGAACACAGAAAGGACAAATAAGGCTAGTCGTGGCTGGCCGCTCAACTTTGCAAGGACCTGCGATTTTGAAGAACGAGGCCCGAATATCTCTTTGAGAAATGGTAGCGGTGAAAAGAGTTACAGAATAGTAGGGAAAGATGCTGAGGGAAATCTGCGAACTTTGCACAATGGGCTTGATCTCTGTCAGATCAACAAACTCATAACGGATGGAAATTCTCGCGTTCGGCTTGAGGGTCCGCGTAGATCAGATGGCAATGTGTTTATCTTTGATCTTGAATTTGCCAATCCTGAACATTTGGCAAATTTTTCACACACTGCTCAATCTGAGTGTCAATACAAATACTCAAAGGACCAGTATGTCTGCCAGTCAGTCTTCTTTGAGAATACCTGAACTAACTTTTGAAGGTCCCATCTGGCTATACTCTTTGAGAGGCCCCTTGCACGGAATGACAAAGTTGGCCAGTCTCCCTTAGTTAACGAAGATACGTACACGCAACCTAGACAAGAGCAGACTGGTAGGCAGCATCAGTGGCCAAATTCGACATTAGTAGGTCAGTTGACACAACTCTCAACAGCTAAACCGAAGGCACCTCCGGAAAGTGCAAACCGGACTACACAGTTGTCAGGAAGAGGTTCTACTCATCCTGTCCGGTCCACAAGGTCATCTGTGCCAACGTACGCTTCGAAGGTCGGTGATGATGAGCAAAGAGATGAGGTGTTCAAGTATTCTATTGAAGTGGGGTTGGGCACGGCATGGCACAAGTGAGCAAACATAATTCCTGATTTAACAAGCGTCTTCTGACATACCATAGATCACTTTCGTATGGCTCAGGCCGTCAGAGGAGCGAGGTTCATCAAGATGACCTCACACGCCTGGACAACGATACAATGTTGAATGACAATCTAGTCGACTTCTATTTGAGGTGTGTTACTCATATTTCGAGTACCGCACAGACACTAATAAAGCTAGCTATCTGTACGATAAGTATCAGGTTCCGTCCGATAAAGTCTACATGTGGAACACATTCTTCTTCCCGACGCTCACTCAAAATACTTTACGAAATCAGATCAACTACAAAGCTGTGGAGCGTTGGACGGGAAGGGCCGATATGTTCAGTTATGACTATATCGTTGTGCCGGTCAACGAAAAGTATGTTCAAACACACAACAATCCACATTACCAGTTCTTAACCTACATACAGTACTCATTGGTATCTTGCAATCATCTGCAACGTGTCCAAGATCAACCGAGCACCAGTCATTATGGATTTCGATGATAGCCTCCCTGAGCCATTACAAAAGCCTGCTGAGTCAGTAGTAGGAGGTGAAGCTGGCGATCTTCCGCCGCTCATCGACGCTTCACGACAAGCGTCACTAGCCCCAGAAGAATCCGTAGAACCAACTGACGACGATATCAATTTATTCGATGAATCATCAAGGCTCGACTTGGTGGACCCGGAAGCTGCTGGCCTAGGGCATGGACTGAACACAATGGTTGAAGAGGACAAAATAGCCCAATTCCCATCACATGTTGAGAATGCTCAAGCAGCACCTACCGCCACGGATTCGAGTGTCTCACTTCCAGTCAGTGCTTCCTCGGCAACTGCAACAATTGCAAAAAAGAAGGGAAAACTCAAGGCCAGACCACAGAGAAGGGATCCTGACCAACCCGTCATCATCATTCTTGATTCACTCAACATGAGCAGGACTGGTACAACACGCGCCCTAAAAGACTGGCTTCGAGAAGAAGGCAAGACCAAGCGCGGTATGGAAGCCGAGATCAAGGAGAAGGGTTACTATCCTAAAGAGCCACTGATACCCACACAAAACAACTTCACCGACTGTGGTATCTATTTGCTGGGATATGCAGAGAAATTTTTCCGCAATCCGGACGAGTTTAAGAATAAGTTGTTGACAGGAGAGATGTCGACCCAGACGGATTGGCCTGATATGAAGCCGACAGAAATGCGGAATACGATGCGCCAGACTCTATTTGAGCTTGCGGATCAGCAAAAAGTGAGACACAAAGCAGCGAAGAGAGCAAAGAAAGCAGCAGAGAGAGCGAAGGCCGTGCCAGCACCTGAAAAACTGGAGACTTCGCAAGTAGGTGCAGTGGAATCCCAATCCGAAAAGAATATCGTTGAAAAGGCAGAGATATCAAAGGTGGACACTACAGAGGCCCAATCACCTCCGAAGAAGATGATTGTAACAAACGAGTCGGCAGTTGTCGCCCCTCAAACTGCTAGACTTGGTTCGCCTATTGTGCTTACAGTGCAGGCGGTAGATTCAACTTTTCGTTCGCCAACTTCGAAAGAGGCTTCTATACGCAAGAGCACAAAGTCTTCTCCAGTCTCCAATTCACCTAACAAGAGAGATTCCACGACTCCGCGCGCGACAGCTACATCAAAGAAGGTGTTCTCGGAGGTCTGCATGCCAGTAAAGACCGTACAGCAGGATACAGTGGAAGGCAACGACTTGTTAGCAGAAACGCGAATCTCTTTAGATGGCGATCGTCCGTTAAGCCCGAGCAAGATGATTCAGCAGGAGGAGTCGCACGGGAAGGTGTCAAAATCATCGGTCAAAGTGCACTTGCCTGCCGAATTGCCTAGACGAGGACAAGCGCCTTCAAGTCCGGCCGCGCCAAGGAGACGGGTTGGCAGCTCAATGGACCCGATTGAGATTGAGGACTCTCAAGAAATTTTACCCAAGCTCACTGCCAATGCCATCTCTAGGCACGACATCGCGGGTGTGCTGGTAAAGGGTAGATCGCCACCGAAACCCCACACCAAATCGCTCCACCATGTGCCGTCTATGGAAGAGGTCATCTCACCGAGTCACACGCAGAAAAGAAAAGAGAAGAAGCATCGACAAGCAAACAACGGAATTGCAGGACACGAAGTCGAGGCAGATGTTGATTTGATGGAGGTGGACGGACCAGATGTCGAGCAGGACGGAGATGTGATGCAGATTGATGACATGGACGATGCGCAGGACACCATGGTACTGGAAACGCCGGAGCGCAGACGATCGAGTCCGCCGGCTGTGATGGAGGGACTATGGCAGGAGGGTGATTCTGGCAGGTATGTCATGCGTAGAGAGTAATTACTAGCTAGTATCCAGAGTTCATCTTCCGGAACCGGGGGTTTGTGGGAAGTTGTTGCGACTCGATTCGAAAGGGGCGCCAGTTTATCTAGTATAGCGTAGTACGACTGTATCATAATATAACATGACATGTTGATGTTTTTTACACCCGTCTAAACGAACCACACTACACGGCACTCTTTAGTACCTCTTCCTCTTCTCTCCCTTCTTCTTCCTCTCTCCCTTCTTCTTCCTCTCTCCCTTCTTCTTCTTTTTCTTCTACATGTCGTGTCTTGCCCACTCCACCTCTTTGATCTCAACTCAACTCCCGCGTAATAGCGCCGTTTACTCCCCTCCCACCCGTAGGATCATGCACCGTCGTCGTCGCCGTTGTCGCCGCCGCCGCCACAGCATCATCGACATCTACCCTCTCTCCTCAATCAGCCACACGCATCCTCTCAGCAGTCATCCACCCACCCATCCACGGGTTTTTCCCCAAAATGATCCGCAAGGACGAAGATGTGTTTTAAAAAATAAGAGATGAATTTTTTTAAGAATGACTGGAAAAAAAGAAAAAGAAAGAAGGAGAGAAGGAAGACGAAAAAGAAAAAGAAAGAAAAGGTAACGTACCGCGAAACCCGGAATCAGCATCTGGACCCCCACCCAACCAGCGCGACATCTTGGTGCGGACAAAGTCGTCAAAGTCCCATTCCTGGGGGGAGAGGCGCGAGGCGAGAGATGTCCAGATGTATGTTTCTGCTTCTACTTCTTCACCTTCGTCTTCGTCTTCGTCTTTGGCTTGTTGTTGTTGTTTATGTGCAGGATTGTGATGGGGACCCGTCGTGGTGGTAGTAGCAGTAGTAGAGATGGGTTCTTTCAATTTCAAGACGCGGACTTTTACTTTGCGGCGCGTGTATTCGTTTCCCTCGAAGACGTCGAGGCGCCACATGTCGCCGTCTGTTAGGCCGGTGACGAGGACGCCGCGCACTGAGGAGGAAGGGGAGTGGGGGGAGGGCTGGATGGCGGGGTAGTCTGCGTGGAGGACTTTGTGGCGTGTGAAGGAGGGGAGGAGGGCGGGGATGGAGGTTAGAGAAGGGTGGTAGATGGAGGGGGAGGATTGGGAGTTTGGGGGGGAGATGACGCGGTGGAGGATGGCGGGGGACATGAGAGTGCCGTAGAAGAAGGCTGCGTGGGACATTTTTGGGGAAGTGGGTGTGATGTTTATAGAGAGATAGAGGCGGAGAGGAGAATGTGAGGAGGTATGGAGAAGAATTGGGATTTTTTTTGGTTTGATATGTGGAGGAGGGTTAAGGGAAGAAATGGCCAGATGATTATGTACAGTGCAGTGATGATGGTATAGGATGGGTAGGAATACGAGGTCTAACAGCGATAAGCCTTGTTCGGTCCCTCAGCCCTACGCGAACGGGCGCTACTGCACCGTTACCAAAGCTTGCGGCGCCCCTCGGAAATGATGCATCGAGGCACTTTGGCCGCAACAAAACAAACCAAGCGGCTTGGGCTCGAGGTCCTCCTTTCCGTCCATTCCACCCCTTCTCTTCAACATCTGTTGCGTGCGCGTGGCCTGTTGTGTCTTTTTCGTCCTCACCATGGGCATCCTCAACGAGATTGTCAAGAATATTGCACCGATTTTGTGCGTATGGCTTGTGTAACGCCGCGGGTGCTTTTGCTAACAGGACGGCGACAGCATTGCAACAAGTCCAGTGACCAGCTATGCCGACCAGATCTACTCGATCCACCGGACGCGCAGCTCGGCGGGCTTCTCGCTGGACATTCCGCTGATCATGCTGGTGGCCAGCATCCTCAAGTACGGCTCCCACCTGCTCACGTGCATCCGTCCATGTATCCGCCTGGCTGACAACCGCCCGCAGAGTCTTCTACTGGTTCGGCGCGCACTTTAGCACCTCGCTACTCATCCAGGCGCTGCTCACCATCGCCGTGCACATTCTTCTGCTGCACGTGGCCCTCACCAACCGCCCGCAGCCCACGCACCTGCCCTTCCAACACACGGCCGCCTCCTCGCGCCCCTACTCGTTTTGGCAGTGGCGCGCCCCCCGCCCATACTGGACCTTCATCACCTACTTCACCCTCGCGCTGTTGGTCGCGCACATCCTGCTCTCCTCGACGCGCCTCTTCATCCCCTACACGGATCTCCTCGGCATGGTGGCACTGGCCATTGAAGCCACTCTCCCACTGCCTCAGCTGTATGCCAATTGGTCGCGCAGGGGCTGCAGGGGCTTCAGGCCCAGTGTCATTGCCAACTGGGTGGTTGGTGATAGTTTCAAGATGTGGTTCTTTTTTGCGAGCAGCAGCGGCGAGGTCCCGTGGGCGTTCAAGGCCTGTGGTATTTTCCAGGCGTGCTGTGATCTGGGACTTGCAGCGCAGTACTTGGTTTGGGGTGATGGGCCCGTGGGGATCGAGGGCAAGGAGCTTAGGAGCCCGCCGCCTGAGAGCGACGGATTCGTCATGGAGAAGGGAGGGAGTGTGGGTGCGGCCATAGAGATGGGTGATGGCGTTGCATGGGAGAGGCCGCGGGGGTCGTAGGTGCGTGCATGTTGAGGGAGTTTGGAAGGAAGGAAGGAAGAAAAGTGATGATGATAATGATGAAGGTCATGTCAATATATATACACGAGAGATTTCGCTAATGCATTTTGATTAACTAAGACGAGCGCTGGTTCTCACCCTCGAATTGTATAATCAACATCTATCTGCTCTTTCCTAAATATCGTTATTTTGAAACCGTTATATATTCTTTTTCCAATTACACGCGACGCAATGCCTGTCACGAACACTGTTTTATTAGATGGGTCTTCGTACTTGAAAGTATTTTTATTTTAAATCAAGCAACCGAAAAAGCAAACATGCCTACACGTTCATCATCATCATCATCAACAAGATAGCTTGCATTCAATTACTTATTTCTTCCACGCTAGTACCACTTGCATCACATCCCTACACCTTCCTAAACACCGGATACACATCCCCAACCTCCAACGGCACAATCGAAAAACTAACATATGAGTCAATATTCTCCGGCTCCAGCGCCACAAACGCCAACCCCGCATTCTTCTGCTTGCTGCTGACAAAGAAGCTACCCGCCGGCAACGTCACGTCCTGAACCAGCGTCTGCGTCGTCACTGTATTGAGAATCGCTCCTTCGTAGTAGGCCCGTCCCAGGCTGGAGGAAGTAATGTTGTACGCCTCCACCTCCCCGTGGAACGCCTCCTCTAGTGTTTCAACCTGCAGGCCGGAGACCTTGAGGCGGTCGGCGAGATCGGCCCATGCGCGGGGGATGATGTAGCCCTGGGGTCTTGTGCGAGTGAGGTTTGCGGTCGCGGGGGTTGCGCTGGCGAATTCGACGGGGAGTTGGACGATGGCGCCGGTGCGGCGGTCGACCATAGTGTATGTGCGGTTTGACCAGAGGGTGTAGTCGGTGATTATAATGCTTTCATTGCTTTCGATGACATCGCTGATCGCGCCTTCGATTGTTTGGAATACAGTTGAGGCTTGGTCGCGGGCTGTTTCAAGGACACCGAGGATCATCTGTAGGCCGGCGAGGGTGCGGCGCTTGAATGACTGGTTTGCAATTCCGATGCCGCGGGTTTCGAAGAGGAAGGTCACGCATTGTGTCAGTCCCATGGCGTTACGGCCGATTTTTGCGTCTGTTCCGGCTTCTTCCAGGCGGGGTGGATTTGTACGAGCGGCTGTTACGTAGGGTTCGCCACGGAGGCCTTTGGAGCGGAGAGATGCGTTGATGGCGGGTGCAAAGACAGCTTCAGATAGCTGGCGGATCTTAGGGTGGATGTTGAGGTTCTACATATTGTCGTAAGTATTGTTTGTATTTGCAGCTTGCAACTTGCTCACCTTTGCAGCGCTGAACATTCCATCCGCAGCATTGCTGTAGTTTCCTGAGTAGCGGGTTGCTGCAGTGTACTCATGCATGTCAATGGCGATATGAGGTCCAAAAGTACTGAACCATTTCTTGATGTCGCGAGTTTGCTGGCGCGCAAGCTTAGTGTGGTCACGATTTGGGTCAAAGTTGGTGGCCAGAGTGCGTTGGAAGTAAGCATTTCCATCTGGGTTGTACCGTGGAAGCACGATAACGTCCATCTTCTCGAGGAATCCAGCAGCCCAAGTAGGATCCCGGTCCAAGGCACCCAAAAGCGCAAGAACTGCCTCGTCACCGGCGGGCTCGTTTCCGTGCACACTCCCCTGTATCCATACCCTCAGTTTTGAGGAATTTCCATGGGTAATGCGGGCATTTGGTGAGGTGGAGAGGTAGACGTAGGGAAATGTATGGCCCTCTTCACTGAGGAAATCGGCAACTTGGTAGGATGCCCATGAAGGGTTTTTTGCCGCGATACTACTCAGGAAAGATTCTACCTTGACATTAGCGACTTTCTATTCAAACTCTCAAGATGCCAATGTCATACCCAATCCCTCATGGCTGGTCGCGCCTTCGGTTCCTTTTGTCCAGCCAGGATCGAAAGAAGCATTCGTCGCGAATGCAGGACTGTAAAGTGTGACATTCGGCGCAGGGAAAGCATTTTGTTCAATGATCTGCGCATCGAGATTCACCGTAACGTGGTTGTTGCCATATTTTGTTTGCGCCAGAGCTGTAGCAGCGAACAGCAGGATCGAAAGTGTCGCCATCTCGTCCAGAATACAACGTAGAATCCCTCTTCAATAAGAGCCGCCATCGCCTTTTTATTGACTCCCTCCGCTCTATCAACAGCGATTAATTCCCGATTCCGGCGCGTCATTCTTTTCCTGTTGAAGTCGTTGCCAAGTTGAAAGCCTCTTGGCAACCGTTCACCTTCCTTATCGGGAGAGCTCGATTGCGGTTTATCTTAAAGGCAGCAATGCCTGATTGCAAGAGTCGAGGTAGACATTACAAATTTTTTCGAAAAGACATGCATTGACTCGACTCTGGCGGGTTGTATCGGTATTCGACATGTGGTGCTAAAGTCGGAGAACTCCACAAGCCACTAACCAGCCACAACGCCTCTGCCGAAAAGCCTTTCTAGACGACGACGTCACACCATCCTTCTGCTTTTGCACCCGTAAGAGTCAGTTCGAAAGTATAATGGACACCTAGCAACCTGCGCGTCTCTGTAGCCCCGCACGTGATCAGATTAACAACGCGGTGAGAGTCGAGATAATATGGGGACGTCGACGCTGTCGTACTTCGTTACCCGTCACATCAAACCGGACACATTCGACTTCTCTTATTAATCGCAAATATCATGGCATGTCCCGTGTACGAACATGTAAACCCCAGGTTCTCCGCATCGCAAGATTGATGTCCCGAAATCCCGACGGAGCATTACCCGCAGTAGGATCGGCAACGAGCCGCTGACTGCAAGGTTACATCGCCATTGGCCCAAACTAGGGCAGAATGTGTACAAACTCAATGTCGGCAAGGTACCTGCTGATCAAAGAGGTTAGAGATTGTTTATACGACGTCCTGAACTAAGACGCTGCTCGAATTACCCCGGATATTCGAATAACACCACACGGTTCGGGGTTAAACGATGCGACGGTTTAATCGCAAAAGTATAAAGTGCAGTTGTTGGCATCTCATGGAATTGCACTGCAAAATTTCAAGATGAAGTTTCTTTCACACTTTTCTGCCTGCGTGGCACTGTGTTCCTCACTAGCAACTGCCATCTCGGTAACGTCAACCAATTACTGGAACGTTTCCACCGATGTGGAGGGATCTGTTCGTCTCAACGGACTTTCCTTCCAGCAAAACGCTCTAACTACATTCGGCGAATACCAGTATGTCGCGTTTTACAACACATCTACCGGCTACGGAAAGCATTTTGTCAACCTGGGACGACGCCGTATTTCGCCCTCAGTCGATGCATGGAAGTTTTTTGCATTCCAGGATTACACTCAGACTACGTTAGATGAACACAACACCATCAGCATGGGTATTAGTGGTGACGGAAAAATCCACCTGAGCTTTGACCACCACGATGTACCCATCAATTATCGTGTCAGCAATACTGGCATTGCAAAGACGATTCCCTCCGACTGGAGCGCGAGTGCATTTGGATCCGTTTTGCACGCCTTGCCCGGAAGCACCGGTCCATGGACACCCTTGACGTACCCACGATTCGAACGCATTGACAATGGCGATTTGCTGATGGAATTCCGCATTGGTCAGTCTGGCGCTGGCGATTCCTGGATACACCGCTACTCGTCTACCTCTGGGCTCTGGAGCAATGCTGGAAAGTACCTGCAGGGCGAAGACAACAATGCTTACATTAATGGTTTCACAAACGAGAACGGAAAACTTTTCGTTTCTTGGACAGTCCGCGAAACACCCACTGCCTCCACGAACCATGACTTCTACTTTGCGCTTTCGGAAGACGCAGGGAGGACATGGAAAAACACGAATGGAACAACCGTCACGTTGCCAATCACACCTTCAACAGCAGGCATCAAGGTCTATACTATTCCACAGAACAGTGAGATCATCAACCAAGAGGCGCAGTGCGCTGACGAAAACGGCCGTTTCCACGCCTTGATGCGCGACAACTCGTCCGGAACAGCGCAATTCTATCACTACCTCCGCACGGTCGATGGAAAATTCACAAAGACAGCCATCAATGTGGCTGGTCTCTCGACACCTCCATACCTCGCATATCGTGGTAAGATTGTTACCACAGGTAACACTGTGGTTGCCGTCTTACCTGATCAGCCCAAGTCTACAGTGCAGATCTGGGGCGCCACGGCGGGAGGGAACTACGTAGACTGGAAGAAGCTGGGAGAGATACCCAATATGGCTGGGGAACCGCTTGTTGACGACACGAGGCTAAAAGAGCACAATGTGTTGAGCTTGTTTGTCAGGCAAGGCGGGCCATTTGGACAGCGCAAAACCCAAGTCTGGGACTTTGCATTGGCATTGTAGATTTAATCCTTGAACACTATTCAACTTTTTACTCGTACGAATTGATCCATTATCTCCTTCCCACCCCTCTCAATCTCTCTCAATCGCCCACACAATCACGATCATCTCACAAACAGAAATCCCATGTGTAGAATTGTTGTGAAGCTTAAAATCAGCCACATTGCGGGGAACCCGTGCGTTCTTTACGCACGAACGAGCGCGCCGATCATTCCGAGCTTCTTCCCGAACGCTAGGCCGACAATGAGCATGACTTCCGCACACCCAGTCCCAACCACCAGGCCAAGCAGTATTGGTGGGGACGAGCAGTGGGACAGCTCCCCATTCATGTCGTCACTGTGGTGTGGAAAACTTGTGATCGAACGGGCCTTTTGCGAGGGGGAAATGCGGAGTGCGGAGGGTATAAATAGGGAACGGATGGCGAGACAAAATAGCTCCATAGTCGAACTGGACTTTTGTATCAGCCATGCTTTACTCTCCGCGGAACATTGCTGTGACGGCGGTCAGTTGTCTTGCGGCGCTGGGACAGGCGCAGAATACGACGGCGCCGACGGCGACATATTCCCAGGCGAATGTCCCTACCGGAACACCGTTGCCGGGAAACTATGGCGCGGCTCTGCGTCCGCAGGTGCACTTCAGTCCGCCCCAGGGCTTTATGAATGACCCCAATGGCATGTTCCTTGATGCTGAAGGCACATACCATCTCTACTATCAATGTAGGCTTCCCTAGTCATTTCAAAGATTAACAACTTCTAATCATCTGCAGATAATCCTACTGCCAATGTTGCTGGCAACCAACACTGGGGCCATGCCACGAGCCAGGATCTCTACACCTGGACAAACCAACCTATTGCACTCTTCCCAGGCGGCCCAACCGAAGGCGTCTTCTCCGGCTCCTGCGTCATCGACAACAACAACACCTCTGGCTTCTTCCCCAACCAAACCAACGGCGTAGTGGCAATCTACACCATCAATACTCCCGAGCAACAAACCCAAGACATTGCCTTTTCCTACGACAACGGCCACTCCTTTGTCAAGTACGCCAACAACCCCGTCATCCGCCCCGGCGGCACCAACTCCAACCAATTCCGCGACCCAAAGGTAATCTGGCACGCCCCAACAGAACGCTGGATCATGGTCGTCGCCTACCCCATCGACTTCAAAATCGGCATCTTCTCCAGCACCAATCTCCTCACCTGGCAGCCCGAGAGCAACTTCACCCACCACGGCCTCACAGGCCTGCAATACGAATGCCCCAACATGGTCCCCGTGCGCATCCAAGACAGCGAGGAATCCCGCTACGTGATGCTCATCTCCGTCAACCCCGGCGGTCCCCTGGGCGGCAGCATAACCGAGTACTTCCTCGGCGAATTCAACGGCACACACTTCATCGCCGAAGACGCCCGCACCCGCCTCACAGACATTGCAAAGGACAACTACGCAGGGCAGTTCTTCTACGGCATCCCCGACGGCCAGGACCAGATCAGCATCAACTGGGCGAGCAACTGGCAGTACACAAACATTGTCCCCACGGCAGGAAACTCTCTCGGCGACGGCTTCCGCAGCGCAATGTCCGTTCCAAGGGGGCACTATCTCAAGGATCTGCCTCGCCAGGGACTGAGCTTCATTTCCTACCCGTACAACGTGCTCTCGGTCGTGGAATCCGAACTCGCCGTCAACTCCTCGCTGGGCAACGGCACCGTGCTGCTGGACTACTCGGCCGTCGCGTCCGGCGCGCTCTACTTCGAGGCCAACATCACGGGCCTCGTGAGCGCGGCGTCGCTTCAGGGGTCCATCAACTTTACCTTTTTGTCGAGCCAGACGGGCGAGTCGGTGTCGGGCGGGACGTCTATCAATTCAGGGGATGTGTGGCTTGATCGGGGCAAGACGGGCGGGTTTGAGAATCCGTTCTTCACGGATAAGTTTTCGGGCACGGGCTTGTATAATGAGGCGGACGGGGCGTGGAGGATCTCGGGCATTGTGGATAGGAGTATTATTGAGGTGTTTTTGAATGGCGGCGAGATTGGCGCTAGTAGTGTCTTCTTTCCGACGGCGCCGTTGGATACCATGACGTTGAGGATCAGGGGGCTGAATTCTACAGCGACGGCTAGTGTGGCCGTGTGGGCGTTGAAGGCGGCGTGGCTGGAGCAGGCAGATGTGAATGGCACAGTGGCAGGGAATGTAACGAGCGGCGGTGCGTCGACAGGGGGGATGAGGCTGTTTTAGAAAGAAAAAACGAAGGCACCAACAGGGCCTGAAAAGTGAAAGCTGACCTATAGACAGTATGATTAAAGATGCAAAGAATTCATGTGTTTGACTATTAAAATTCGAATAGTGAACTCGTGGTCACATCTCAGTGAATCTATTATTATTTGGACATTCATCCTATGCATTAAATATATCGACATGATTCATCTCAACATCTACTTACTCCTCTTGTAGATCTTCTTCAAAAAGGCCTCGAATACCTCCTTCTTCAGACCCTCTGACTCGTCAACCTTTTCAATCTTGGCCCTCAAATCAGTGACGCGCTCCTCCTCCCACTGTTCGTAGAACTCGGCCAGCTTCAGCTCGTGGTACAGTGTCTTGACCTTGGCCTCCTTTGCAGAGTCCTTTTGGCCATAGTTGTCCTCGAGCACCTTTCGCTGCTCGGGAGTCACCTTCTGAAGTGCCTGGTTAATCAGCCACGAGCACTTGTTGTCTTGGATGTCGGTACCAATCTTGCCAAGGGTCTCAGGGTCGGCAAAAGCATCTAGGTAGTCGTCCTGCGCCTGAAAGTACTCGCCCATTGGGATCAGGATGTCGTGTGCGGTTTGCAGGTTCTTGGGGGTGGCTGCGCCAATGTAGTGCAGGGCAAGGGCAACGGGGAGGTAGAAGGAGTAGTAGGCTGTCTTGTAGATGACAATGAAGGTGAACTTGTCCAAGCTGAAGTTGTCGAGATTGACGTCGTCTTCAGGCGCAGTGATGAGATCGCACAGCTGGCCGCACTCTGTCTGGAAGGTGACTTCGTGGAACAGCTCAATCATGTCAATGTAGCTCTTCTCCTGGCGAAAATGTTTTTTCAAGAGCACGTAAATGGCAGACTCGAGCATGAATGCGTCGTTGATGGCAATCATGCCGACTGTGGGAGCAAGGTACCAGCACGGGGCTCCACGGCGCGTCTTGGACGAGTCCATGATATCATCAGACACCAAGAAGAAGGCCTGGAGGAGCTCAATCATCCAGCCAAGAAGCGCAGGGCGGAAGTAGTCCTCGGACGCCGGGTCCAGGGCCTTTTCCGTCAGAATCGAGGTTGTGTCGATGACGGACATTCCTCGGTTGCACTTCCCGCCGACGGTGTTGTAGTCGAGCGACTTCAGGGTCCTGTCAGTTGTGGACCCCGCGTGAGCATGGCCGGGACGGGTACCTTTGTGAACCAATCAAGCGACTGCTGGGGCAGCTTGTACTGCTTGCAGTGGTCCTGGAGGTCGGCCACGATGCGCGGCCAGACGCTCTCAAACTCCTTCAGGGTGGTAGGCATGGTGATGGGGATGGATTGGGTATCTTGAGCAAGAGCAGCAGCAACAGCAGTAGCAATGGGAGTGCAGAGGCAGAGGGGCTTGTGCAAGGGGCGGGCAGCCATCAAGTAGGTAATTTCCGCGGGGAACGGGCCGTCGTTTCGCCGGGGGGGCTCGTTGCTTCTTTCCCATTGTTTGGTCGCGCCTGCCCCACCGTCGCGCGTTTGGGGAGCAGGAGCCGCACGTGTCACAGCATCCAACGCGCCCCAAACAAACACCGCTCTGGCGCGCCTGGATAGAGCATCACGTGCGTGTACCTGTGGCTGCGTGTGTCTGGCAGTGCATCCATCTAGCAGTGGGTCTATCGGGCAGTTTGGCTGGCAGTGTACCCGTCTGGCAGTGTGTCTGGCAGTGTGCATCATCACCACCAACACCACCAGCCATGAGCGCCCTCTCGCCCGCCGACGAGGCCCAGCTCAAGGCCCAGCTGCAGCACGCCGTCGTGGCCTGCACCGAGCGCTGTCTCTACCACTCCGCAAAATGGTGCGTCTCAAGCCAATGCTGCCCAGGTGCCCCCTCTGCATGCTGATGTCGACAGGGCAGCAGAACTGCTCACCTCGCTGCCGTCTGCCAACGACGACGCCGCCTCCGACACAGATGTCGATTCACCAATGTCGGGTGCCTCACCCCCACACACGCCAAACCCCGTGCCCAAGGACCCCACGGAAATGCGGCTAGAGGCCCGAGAAGCGCACAAGTTTCTCCTCGCCAAAACATACTTTGACTGCCGCGAGTTCGACCGCTGTGCTGCCGTCTTCCTTCCCACCGCCCTGCCAAGGGGCGCAACACATGCTGCATCCTCTCCCGCCCCCGCCAAGACAAAACAGCCTGGCAAGGGAAAGACCAGAACCAGCACGGCGGCCCTGCCCAAAACGACCAGCGAGTCCGTGTCAGCCCTCAGCCAAAAGTCTCTCTTTCTCGCCCTCTATGCCAGATACATCGCTGGTGAAAAGCGCATGAATGAGGACAGCGAGATGATTCTTGGCCCACAGGATGGCGGTGTCACACTAAACAAAGAGCTGCCAGTCATCTCGGCCATCCTGGAAGACTGGTTCACCAAGCTCCCCGCGAGCGGACGCCAGCCCCAGGGTTGGTTGGAGTATTTGTATGGCATTGTGCTGGCAAAGGGCAAGAACGAGAAGTTGGCTACCGACTATCTGATTCGCAGTGTTCAGCACTACGAGTACAACTGGGGCGCCTGGCAAGAGCTCACAAGTTTGCTCAGCACGATAGAAGAGCTCAATCAAGTCGTCGACCGACTGCCCCAGAACATCATGACCTTCATCTTTCACGTGACATCATCGCAGGAACTGTATTCGGCCAACGAGCAGGTCCATACCTACCTTTCACAAATCACGGCCTTCTTCCCAAACTCGGCCTTTCTGAAGACGCAGCGCGCGTTGCTGCACTACCACAACAAGGACTTTGACGATGCGGAACAGATCTTCTCCGATTTGCTCGTCACTGACCCGCACCGAGTCGATCACCTCGACAATTACTCCAACATTTTATATGTCATGGGCATGCGACCGAAGCTCGCCTTCCTTGCTCAACTCGCAACTGCGACAGACAAGTTCCGACCAGAGACATGTTGTGTGGTGGGAAATTATTACTCTCTCAAATCCGAGCATGAAAAGGCCATCATGTACTTCCGTCGTGCCTTGACGCTGGACCGCAACTTCCTCTCCGCCTGGACGCTCATGGGTCACGAATTCGTAGAAATGAAAAACACCCATGCAGCCATCGAGTCCTACCGTAGAGCCGTCGATGTAAACCGCAAGGATTACCGTGCATGGTATGGTTTGGGCCAGACATACGAAGTGCTGGAAATGCACTCGTACGCACTATTCTACCATCAACGTGCTGCTGCTTTACGACCATACGACCCGAAGCTATGGATGGCCGTGGGGCAATGCTTTGGTAAGGTAGGTAAAATCATGAACGGTATCAGAGCATACAAGCGCGCCCTGGTTGCTGGCTCATACTACGACGCCGGTGTTGGATCATCTTTTGGCAGTGGCGAAGCCGCTGGTCTCGGTGGCGGCATACTCGATCCTGAGGTTCTGTACCAGATCGCACTGCTGTATGAGCGCCTGAACAATATGCCAGAGTCTGCAGCCTACATGGAGCTCGTTCTCGCGCAAGAAGAAGGCCCCGAGTCTGACGATGAAGTTGGTGGGGGTGTCGGCGTCACAGCAACGACTAGTAAAGCGAGATTGTGGCTGGCTAGATGGGAGTATATGCGTGGCATGTATCAGAGGAGTATGGAGCTTGCAAATGAGCTCTGTCAGGATGGCGTAGAGGTCGAGGATGCAAAGGCGCTAGTCAGGGATATCAGGGCTAGGATGGAGAGGGAGGGAGATGCAGAAGAGAATTGAATGAGAGAGCTGGTAAATGAGCATTTATAGGCGCTTAGGTACAATACCCAACATTTTCGCTTTGAATCTGGATGAAGTTGGTTTTCTTTTTTGCAGTGTTGTCGATATCTTTGCTGTTGCTTCTTTTCTCTGTACCCACTTTTACCCGTTTCATCGCACCTTCTGTCAGCCAGTACTGGGAACAAATCACAAGGTGTGATCCAACACTTTAGAATAGGACAGATAAGTTACCCCTCCGGTTAAATAGAAGCCATGGCAAGGCTTCCGATGTGGATGCTTTGTGATTGATTCACAAGTGAGGAGATTGACATGCTTGATTCTGAACGTGGCAAAAACAGCCGAGCGGGCGGAATTGCCCTCTCGAGCGCTCCCGACATCATATCGCGTATATCTAGCAACACCGCGACAAGCTACTTCTAACACCATTGAGGTCACTCATTTGAAGCTCTCACCGCAAGAACAAGCAGAATGGATGCCCCTACAACCAGCGTGTCCGAATTGAATGGCCATTACAAGAGACATGGCTCATCACCAATTGGAGATCGGTTATTCTCAGCCACCAGTCCACCATCGCTGGAGGAATTCAAGAAGCTCACAACTCAACCTACCGAAGTTGAGTACCCACTCGCCACCATCACCCAAGCCAATATCCCCATCTACAATCTCCCCGACTACTCTAAACTCAGCAAAGAACAATTATATGCGCTCCAAGATGAGTGGTACCACGTTTTGCTCTCAGGTCCAGGCGTATTTGTCACCAAAAGACTTTACAAAGACAACACACTGATTGACAAAGTAAACCAAGTCTTATCTGACATCATAGACGACGAGAAAAAATTAGCCGGAAAAAAGGGTGACCATTTCGCCAGTTCAGGTGCAAACAATCGCATCTGGAACTCATTCTCAAAGCACGGTTTGCGAGACGCAGAATCCTTCCTAGAATACTACTCCAATCCCTGGCTACCACTCATCTCATCCACATGGCTAGGCCCCCGCCACCGCCTAACAGCACAAGTCAACATCGTCAAACCCGGCGCCAAAGCACAAACCCCCCACCGAGACTACCACCTTGGCTTCCAGAGCAACGAATCCTGCGCACAGTTCCCTAGAGCCACGCAAATCGCGTCCCAATTCCTCACCCTCCAAGGCGCCATCGCCCACTCCGACATGCCCCTTGAAAGCGGACCAACGCGCCTCCTCCCCTTTAGCCAAAAGTTCAACGAAGGCTACATGGCCTACCGCCTTCCTGAATTCCAGGCCTACTTTCTGCAAAACTTCATTTCGCTAGCTCTTGACAAGGGAGACGGGATCTTCTTCAACCCAGCGCTATTCCACGCCGCGGGGCAGAACGAGTCTGCGGATATAAATCGCTCAGCTAACCTCTTGCAAATCTCGTCGGCGTTTGGGAAGCCAATGGAGACGATAGATACGTATCCCCTTGTGGAAGCTACATGGGAGGGGTTGACCAGGCGGTATGCATTGGATGGGTTGAGTGATGGGGTTAGAGCTTTCGTAGGGAATGTCGCGGAGGGGTATCCATTTCCGACAAATTTGGATAGAAGAGTGCCTAGGGGAGATGGGATGGCGCCAGAGAGCGAGCAAGAATTATTGATTAGGGGTCTTGAGGGGGGGTGGGAGAAGGAGAAGGTATTGTATGAGTTGAGGGGGATGCATGATGACGCTAGAGCGTAGATGGGAAACTAAACGTACTTTCGGTGGGATAGGATTCTGGCGCAAAATATGCTAGATGGAGATGGGCTTATTCACGTTTTTTTTTTAAAATCTCGTGCTTTGAATATGACGAGTATTCTCTTTTGCAGACATGATTATAGTATATTGTTACAACCCTCCTCACCAAATTTAAAAAGAAAAAAAAAGAGCACACAGTGATCAGTACGCAAATGACCAAACTAACAACTACTTTCTGCCATCTTATAACCTTCGCGAGTGACTAAATTTCTTCACCAAAGACTTCCCGCAAAATTGAAACCTGTTTACGCAAACTTACAAATTTCTCACAGATACTTAAGTCTCCCGAGCAGTTATTTTTAACTAGGCTCACATACATCACACTTATTTGATGATTGTCACACTGTTATATCGTCTTTAAACGACTACTCCTGGGATATAATATTCTGCTGTACCGATGAAGTGAGAATTTTGCATAACCTGCTTGAAGTTTGCGAATCAAAGTTTTCAATAGCTAAATAATCAGAGCATTTCAAATAAATAGCCAAGTCACATACGTTATTCGATACGCCTTTAGAATCAAGCTGGCAGGTCTTCAACGGTTCGATATGAGCACACATCGAGAGGGAGAGGGAGAGAGAGAGTAACTTTTGTTAAATTCGTCCAACGAGGGTATGTATGTACACGCCACAACCAAACCATCCATCCACAACACAAACCCCAACACACACCTATTCTCACCATCCCATCCAGTCAATCTACCCAACCCATCACTACCCCAATCTAAACGCCCATCCCCCATCTAGGCGAATTGAGAATAATCGCCATCAGACCCCCTGAAATCAGTCCCGCGCAGGGCAGCGTAATAAACCAGCCCATATATATCCACGCCACCATGCGCCAGTTGATCGTCCTCCACGTACCATTGCACAGCCCGACTCCCACCGTCGCACCAGTGATGCACTGTGTAGTCGACACGGGGAGCGCGAGCTTCGTCGCCATGATGATGGTGATTGCTGCGCCGAGTTCCATGGAGAAGCCGCGCGAGGGGGAGTGCAGGGTGATTTTGTTGCCGAGCGCGCGCATGATGTTGTAGCCGTAGGTCCAGAGGCCGACGACCTGTGGAATTGGGGTGGTTAGTTAAGGGGTTTGAAGGGGCCAGGGGTAGGGTTGTGAAGGGGGGGACTTACGATGCCGGCACCGCCAAAGGCGAGGATCCAGAGGGGAACGGGGACTTTTGTGCTGATCTTTGCGGTGGACCAGATGAAGTAGATTGTTGTGTAGGGGCCGATGGCGTTGGAGACGTCGTTTGCACCGTGAGCGAAGGAGGTTGTCGAGGCGGTCATGATTTGTAGGAAGGAGTAGGTGTATTCGGCGCGGTTGTCGTAGTGCTCGCCGGTAGCGTGGATCTTTTCAATGTCGCCCGAGAGAAAGTCCTTGTGCTTTTGCTGGTCGACAACGTCTTGCTCGACGCCGTGGAGGAAAGCGTACTTGATCCAGTAGAAAGCGACGGCGGGTTGGTACCATTTTCCTGGTGGAGGCTGCTTCTTCGGTTTGGAGAGTTGGCGAATAGCTTTGGCTTCGTGATCGCTAACAGTAGGCTGGGGAAGGGGAGTAATGTCAGAATCGCTACCGTTTTTGGATGCGACGGATGAAACACCACCCTTCTCAATGTCTTCGGGGTTGACGGGCGCTGCAGTGGATCGTTTAGTGGCAAGTTGTTCAGCGGTAAGGTGGCCTTCGTAGAAGTCGCGAATACCAGGCACACCTTCAGGGCGAGGAGTTGGCTCGGGGCGTTTAAGAAGCAGAGGACCGTAGATGATTTGCCATGGCTTGAGCTCCCAATCGTCCTTGAGAATGCGGCGATACAAGAAGGGAATGAAGAAGGTTGCGACAATGATGGCTACGGCACCACCGACACCAAATGCCACACCAACAGATTGGTAGTCGGTGAGCTTAATCTTAGCTGACCCACCCTTCCAAACGATGAGAACTGGTTGTTGTTAGTATTATGGTTTGATTGCCATGAAATATCAACTTACGTGCTAGCAGGAATGATGTAAGGAAGAAGTAGAGAGGCACCATCACGAAAGCTTTCTTGACGGGATTATTGCGGCGCATAACACCGTGCTTCGTGATGAGGAAGATGATGGCACCAAAGATGGCGGAGATACCAGGAGCAATACCCCATGCAGCAAAAACCTGGGAGACGCCCTTGAACGACCAGTTGACACCCTTGGGACCAGCAGAAGCAATACCCACACCAATGACACCTCCCATGATGGAGTGGGTGGTGGAAACAGGCATCGTGAATCTCGTAGCGATTGTGAGGTACGTAGCAGATCCAACAATAGCACAGGTCATGGCAAGCATAAGAACCGACGGGTCTTCTTCGAAGAGCTTAATGGAGATGACCTTGGTACGGATGGTGTCTGTGACACGGGAGCCGACAAGCATGGCTCCAGCAAACTCCATGACGGAGGCGATACACATAGCTTGCTTGAGAGTGAGGGAGCGTGAAGCAACGGATGTTGCGAATGAGTTGGCCACATCGTTGGCACCTATACAAATCAGCGAATGTTGTTTCGGATGGCACCCTGTGTAAAGCAGCGAAGAGAAGAACAGGAACAAGGTGTCGTGATGAGGCCAAATATAGCTTGAACCATATAGAACAGAGTTCCATCAGAGTTTTCGTAGTTTTGAATTGCGTTTGGATGTACTTGAACGGTATGTATGACCAGTGTTGCACAATTGGGAAAGCCCATGAATTTAGCAGACTCGAGGACGTACCAATATTCCACGCGTCAAGAAACGCAAAGATGGTGCCAATAGCAAACAGGAAATCAAACTGAGGAAGAGCTGGCATCTTGAAACCTCTTGTTGTTCAAGAGTCCCGTTGGACAGGGTGGGTTGAGTGAGTAAATAGATTATGTCGAACGACCATACTTCACTCTATATATCCTTCCCACAATCACACGTGAAATTCTTGCCATCTTCATGGGAAAGACCACTCGAACGCCACATTTCATTAGGCATACCCAATCAGTCGACCATGAAAGTACATGTGCTCTACAGTTACCCAACCCAAGCAAGCGGAAAGCGACAAAACCCGAGGAGGATGCTTCTATGGATAGGCAAGCACCCTTGGCGGCATCAACAGATCGAATCTTACCAATTCTATACGACCATCGATGTAACGAGAGATTGCCAGTAGCCATATCCGTGACTCCGCCGACCATGTACCATCTGGAGAACGTGAGGGTTCACTTGGCGCCGTGTTCGCCAAGCTGCGGATTCCGCCCCTGTCGCTCTAGGCATTGGCTTACCGCAACGGGGTACATGGTCGACAAGAACCAATGGGAGACGACGACGCAAGCACGCGGTGAATGTAATCATAGCTTATGGTGTCGAGTATTTGCGGCAGTTGCAGCGGAAATCCTATGTCCAAGGACGACAAGGAGGTCGTGTGCCGACTTTCCGGCTTTGTTGTGATAGCTCGTCTGTACGACATGTGTTTGGTATCGTAGAGGGCGCGAAACCTTGCTGATGGAGTGCGGTTGGGGGCAAAGTGTACTGTAAGGCGTCTAGTGTGCGCTATCAGGTCGACGATGAGCGTTCATTGATCGATGCACGTTGAGTCATGGTGTCTCAGTCCAGCCTGGTAAATGACACTTCACTTCAACATCTCGTGTCGAATGTGAGTGAGCAAAGCCCATATATTAATCGGTGTATTGTTGAATTTCTCATTTTCTAATTGCGGTTATCATGCCTAGGGGTTTTCAAATCACAAAGAAAGGTGGCGTAAAACAGTGTGCTCCTACACAAGCAAAAGATCATAGTGTTACAACAGCGGCGCTGCCGATTCCAATCCTAATTGCTGGCTACGCCGAGGCTTGGTGGCAATACATGCGCTGAGACTGAGATATTGCCTAACAACGTGACTTGATTAAATCTGTTGAAACTAAGCACTGCCGCGCAGATGGAGCATGCGATACGTGTGGAGAGCCAAAGAAAGTAGTAAGAGATCAACGGATCAATGAGATGTAGAGAAACCCCACGTGTATTTTCGATAGTCCTGTAAGAACATAAACAGGTATTCTAGAGTCGTACATGCCAATGTCCAAGCTATCTTGTCAAGATGGCATGCTTGGTGGATACGTCGATCTACAAAGAATCGTCCAGTTACATGGCCAGGATGTCGTTCGCAGATGACATCCTTTTGTTCAAATTTTCTCTCTCTTTCTAGACCGTTGATATGTCCTAGTATTATGTACGCTCTGTTCTTCTCTGTTTCGTAATGATGATATGTTCACAATGCATGACCTACAAGCTAAGAGTGACAATCTCCGATGTTCAACAACGCTTTTTCAAGTTATTGATGATTTTTGAATCTCAGAGTGGAAAATAACGGAGGATCTTTTAAAAGGCCATCAGTCGGATATTATTGCGGCAGCGAAGTGCACACTGTCCAGAGTGCCGGAATGAATGACGGTCACGGTCAAGCTGTTGCTAGAAAAAAAGGACACAACAAGGTGTCGTAGATGCTCCAGTGGCACCGTGCTTGTATTTTTAGTGTCTAATGAACTATATTTGTAGCGGTATAACTGATGGTTGTAAATATCGAAATTTGTAGTGGTGATGAGTGTGCAAGTTGGACGAACGTAGGGAGGGCTCCAGCGCGGAAAGACTAGTCTTAATGTAGCCTTAAGTGCTCACGTGCACGCACAGACGGTAAAACGCGACTTGGAGGTCGCGTTCGCGTGGTGTGTTGCTGGGCGACGAAACAGTAAACGGCCGCACATCTTCGACGTTTGACCCCTCACAACATCACACAAACACGTATAGAAAATGGCGGACAGGCAATCTGCATACTCCATCAGCCTCTTTGGCACACAGACAGGCGATGAGCCACAAGATGTGGCGGCGCCCTCACGCATCCAGCAGGCCCTGGTCGACTTTATCATGTCTTTCACTCTGGACAATGCCTTCATCTACAGGCACGTGCAAGCAACTGGGTAGTTGTGAAACCTCTAACATGTGTCTAGAGACCAAATTCGCGAAAACGTGCTGGTGAAGCAGTACTACTGCGACGTTGATGTCGCCCACCTTATTGTCTACAATGATGAGCTCGCGCACAAACTCAAGCAGGACCCCGCTGAAATCGTGCCACTTGTATGCAAACTGCACCCCCTCCTCAGGGACATACTAACATGAAAAAGTTTGAATCCGCCCTCAAGCAGTGCACCCAGCGCATTGTCTACCCCTCACAGAAGACCATCAAGCTCCCTGAGCACCAGCTGCTCCTTCACACATCTGCCTCGGAGCTTTCCATTCGCGACCTCACTGCATCTCACGTCTCGCACCTTGTGCGCATACCTGGCATTGTCATTGGTGCCTCGACACTTTCGTCCAAGTCCACGGCTCTTGCTATTAGGTGCCGAAATTGTCAGCATGAGCAGATGCTACCTGTTTCTGGCGGTTTTGCTGGTATCTCGCTACCCAGAAATTGCGCAGGACAAAGAGCAGAAGGAGACTCGGCAGACAAGTGCCCTCTTGACCCGTATTACGTGTTGCACGAACGATGCCAGTTCATCGACCAGCAGGTGCTCAAGGTGCAGGAGGCGCCAGACCAGGTCCCGGTCGGCGAGTTGCCACGCCACATCATGATCTCAGCAGATCGTTACCTCGCAAACCGTGTGGTTCCTGGTACACGGTGCACAATCATGGGTATCTTCTCCATTTATCAACAGAAAGGCTCCAAACGAGCAGGAAACGCCGCAGTTGCTATCCGAAACCCCTACATTCGTGCCGTTGGTATCCATGCAGATGTCGACCACACAACCAAGGGCAACGCTGTTTTCACTGAAGAAGAAGAGCAGGAGTTCCTAGAGATGAGCAGAAGGCCAGACATCTACGAGGTCTTTGCTAACTGCATTGCGCCATCCATTTACGGCAACAAAGATATCAAGAAGGCTATTGCGTGCCTGTTGATGGGCGGTTCCAAGAAGATCCTACCTGACGGCATGAAGCTTCGTGGTGATATAAACGTTCTACTTCTTGGTGATCCAGGTACTGCGAAATCTCAACTACTCAAGTTTGTCGAAAAGGTCTCGCCAATCGCCATCTACACCTCTGGCAAGGGCTCCTCAGCAGCTGGTCTTACAGCCTCCGTTCAGCGCGACCACAATACACGAGAATTCTACCTCGAAGGAGGTGCCATGGTGCTTGCAGACGGCGGTGTTGTCTGTATAGATGAATTTGACAAGATGCGCGATGAAGATCGTGTAGCAATTCATGAAGCTATGGAACAGCAGACAATTTCCATCGCCAAAGCCGGTATTACCACGATTCTCAACTCGCGAACCTCTGTTCTAGCGGCAGCCAATCCTATCTTCGGCCGCTACGACGACATGAAAACACCTGGAGAAAATATTGATTTCCAGACTACCATCTTGTCTCGTTTTGACATGATCTTCATTGTACGTGACGAGCACGATCGCGGACGCGATGAACGCATCGCCAAGCACGTCATGGGTATCGCCATGGGTGGACGCGGTGTAGAGGAGACTGTCCAAGCCGAGATTTCCATTGAGAAGATGAAGCGCTACATCACATACTGCCGGTCACGATGTGCGCCTCGCCTGTCCCCAGAGGCCGCTGAAAAACTCTCTTCCCACTTTGTCAGCATCAGGCGACAAGTCCACGCCTCGGAAATGAACGCCAACCAACGCTCTAGCATTCCTATCACAGTACGTCAACTAGAAGCTATTATCCGTATAACCGAGTCCTTGGCCAAACTCAGTCTCTCCCCAATTGCAGTTGAGTCGCACGTCGATGAGGCTATTCGATTGTTCCTCGCTTCGACTATGGACGCTGTGAATCAAGGTGGAGGACAGAGCAGTAAGGAACTTATGGACGAGGTTAACAAGGTTGAGGAAGAGTTGCGGAGACGCATGCCCATTGGCTGGCAGGTCAATCTCAGTACTCTCAAGCGGGAGATGGTCGATGGAAAGGGGTATAGTGAGCAGGCACTAGGTCGTGCGTTGCATGTCATGGCTGCGAGGGAGACGGTCAGATGGAGACATGGAGGCAGTGTGGTATTCAGGGCGAGCGCATAGATGTTTACGCCGCAGTGTTGGAGGGTACGGTTGAAGACCTTGGCGTTTTTTTCGATTGTGGTTTAAGATACCTGTCTGTGCATGAGGGTTTGGGTACTGTGAGCATATCTAGCGGGAGATTTGAACGATATGGTACGATGTTTACGATGGATGAGCAGTGCGTTGGCTGGCGTCTGAGATTTTTCAATGCAAGCCTCGAGTTATCATGAATGTTCTGCCAGGCGCTTTTTTTTACATCTTCCTTGATATTATGGGTGCCCTGTTTCGTTCCTAATCAGCAATTGGGTTGTCGGCAGGTTAGTGATTTTGATTGCCGCTGTGCGGACTGACTTGTGCGTGGGGAAGCAGCCATGCCGCCAAGCCATGTCATTTGACAGAAAGCAGCGTGCATGGTGACAGGTTACAAGCATACACGTCGGCTTGAAATCGGAAAATCAAATGAAAAATCAAGGACAGCGATAACAACGAGTCTCGGCATTGAAGAAGGGAATCTATCTATTCTCTTGCACCAGAAGTATTTATTTGGCCAACTAAATATTTTTACATACTTATATTCAGGCTTTAAACAGGTGGAAATGTTGTTCTAGCAACAGTGTTAATTCACTCAGTTCTTCCACTATTCTCAAGTCACCCTACTCGAAAGAACCAACTTTTCTTGCTGGAGACTCGGGTGGAAAGAGGTTCCATGGCAAACGTGGAAGGTGGTTGTGTTATGTGAGTGAGACGTAAATTCTAATTCAATAAAGAGGTATGGTTGTGGGTGCCGTTCCAAGGCGAAGACCAATGTAGCAAGAATTCAATGCAGAGTTTTACGGGTCGTCCCGCCCATTTATCAGTGTGCTTGAACTGATTCGGTGTGGTTCGAGGAGTAGGGGTTGTCATTAGTTCTACGGAAAATAAAGTGTGGGTTGCACTTGCATGGTCTTGGGTGAGGCTGTGCTGTCGTTGAAGAAAGGAACTGGGTGACTGAGAGAGAGAAAAAAACTGAGATGTTAAGGTTACGGTAGTGGTACAAGGCATGGAACTGAGAGCGGATTGGAAGGTGTGATACTGGAAGAGATAAGAGTTTGGGTCTGGTTGTTCTCAAGTCTGGCACGTTGGTGGGTTCTTGAGTAAGAAGAAAGGGAAATCGCAAGACGTTGACTTATTTTAAAATGAGAGACACCTGCCACTCACTCAATGTCTTTTTAACTTACACAGGGTGCTTGACAATGGACAGATTACCTGACATGGAGCATATACATCATTTCGAGTACGATGGTGTTAGCGGGAACGCACTTGGTGATAATCTCAGCGCTTGGACAGTACAGGAGACTCCAACTGTCGGAAATGAGCCATCAATTTCTGATTGCTGGATTAACGATCTTCTCGGCGATGACACCCTCGGCGGTAGCCTTCTCGGAGATTGGGGGATACAGGTGCCAGCAACAGAGAACTGCGACAACCCGCCCGACATGCCAGGATCATGTAATGTCAACGGCGACCTGGACAGCAATTTCATAAGCGGCCTTGTATTCACCAACGCAGAGGGAGACCTGTTCACCAACGTAGATGGAGGCTGCCAGCCAATGATATATGGAGGTAAGTTTCTCCGTAGCGCTCCGAAGCTCGGCGCGCTCCGGCATCCGCTTTCTCCAGTGTGCTGATTTTGATCTGATAACAGATCAATCTGATAACGCCCACCTTTCCCATTCGCTTCTCCCACCTCCAACCGCGAACATGTCTGTATGCTCTGGGTTCTCTCCTCTCACGCCCGAGTCGGATAGCAACTCGCTGTTCTCGCTGCAGCCCGCACCGGCTGCTCATGTGACGCCTGCCAGCTCTGACCGGCGCCCCTCGAGTGCACGAAGTGAGTGGCAGCGACTTCCTGGCGCGACCACGCCCACGGCGCTGATGCCACGCCCGCAGTCTGTGCTGACCCCCTCACCAGCCCTCGTGCCACATGTCACGCTGCAGGCCACCACGGCGTCCTCACCGCAGAGCACTGGCGGGCCCTCTGTTGGAGGGGGCCCGGCAGGCAAAGAGTATCAGGTTCCGTCCCGCCCCAGGCCGGGACGCAAGCCCGCTACCGATGAGCCCGCGTCCAAGCGCAAGGCTCAGAACCGCGAGTCGCAGCGCAACTTCCGCGCCAGGAAGATGCAGAAGATGAAGGAGGTGCAGGACGATCTGAAAAAGGCCCGTGACGAGCATCGAGCACAGGAAAGCGACCGTGCCAACGAAATCGCCGCCTTGCACGGCAGGATCCGCGAGCTGGAGAACATGGCGCAGCAGCACAGGAACGACATGCAGGCCCTGCGCGACGAGTACGCCGCCATGGAGGTCCACCGCAACTACTGGCACGACGAGTACGACCGCATCTGGGAGGCCCACAAGGCAATGACCCAGCAGCAGTCGCCAAACCAGAACCCCGTCGTCAATGGCTCGCACTTTGCCAACCATCAGTATGACCAGAAGCGCCACTACGAAACACCCATGGAAACCTCAACCAACGACGCCAATGCCTACAGTACCCCCAACACCGATATCCTCGATGGCTGCGGCGGCTGCAAGCCTAATGGCGAGTGTGCCTGCATCACCGACATTGCCAATCAGGTGACCATGGAAGACGCCTTCGAGCCCGCCGTGCCCCTGCCAGCCAGAGCGACTGCGAAGAAGGAGGCCAAAGTTCAAACGCCCGTCCCCTTCTCTGAGCTCGAGATTGACTTTACCGCCCGATTCTCGACTCAGCAGGCCCGACCTGATCCTCGCGCCACCATCAGCTTCATGACAGATAACGAACATGAAAGCTGCGGCTTCTGTACCGATGTCAGCAACTGTGCCTGCCGTGCGACTTCTCTCCAGGTAGGTATCGAGGACTACCCGCCTGCTATCGCTCCTGATGTCAAATCTGCTCCTCGCCTGTTGCAGGGGCCTGGAAGTTGTGATGATTGCCAGGCGAATCCCAAACAAGCAGCTTGGTGCCAGCGGGTCTCAAAACTGCGGAACGAGGCCACTCCTCCTGCTTCTCGCCGCGGTTCCAACGCAAGCTCTTCGAGCCGCACATCGATTGTAAAGCCTCTGCGCCGGGACTCAAATATGAGTGTTTCGAGCCGCATCTCAAATGTGAGCGACTCGAGAATGAGTAACAGCCTGAAGACACTCGAACCCCAAGTAGACTCTCGCATTGACACCAACACCAACCGCGCACTGCGGTCTATTGGCTGCAGCGAGGCTTTCAAACTCCTCGACGGCCGTGTCCCCATGGATTCCGACCGCATGGACTGGGTTGCCAATCTCAAGCCAGTGCCGCACGATGCCCGTCGAGACACATTCACCATGGAGCCTCGGTTGTATAGCGCTATGGAACTCGATGCTGCTGGCATCATCACAACGCTCGGAAACAGCAGGCAGACTCTGCAGCCTCGCCCGTCAGATGGCAAGAATGCAGACATTGTCCGACTAGCAGAGGAATTCCGCCGCAGCAGCAACTCTCCACGCACTGCTCCCGGTGACAACAAGCTGCCAGTTGTTGATTCGATGCAAATGGAGATGTAGAGTGCTTCGCTTTTGTTCTTACAGTCATTTATACCCGTTCATTCAGTCATTGATACCCGTTAGACAAAGGGTTGGGTGGACGGACTGCTTGTACATATTGCATGGGATATTCGCACGCTCGAGCGTGTTCAAAAAGACATATTCGGCCCTTCAGCAGGCCAAGGCGTACGGCGTATGGGATATTACGGAGTCACAAATTCACGATGATATGATCCAACTTTTTTCTTTCTCCATGTCGAGTTAGAACATGATGTAGATATGTAGTCTAGGTTGTTCAATCAAACCCTAATCAATCACTCCAAAGTAAAAATAAAAGTCCAACTCACTGAAAACTTGATCCCCTAGCCAAGCTCGCTGACCAGATTGGGGTCTTCTTTCCGCAAGAGCAACCCCTCACTGACGGAACTTCCCTCGGGGGCCCTCTTCGCACGACAAACGAAAAAAAACTCCGACAAAAGTCTGTCACTGCCAAGCGGCCAGACCGGGCGGGTCGTACGACTGGGTGGAGATCTTTCGGCGATTAGCCGACTTTGGTGGGGTGATGTAGCCTATGAGTGGTGCGTGGCCAGAGCGATGCCGGAGATGGGCAGGTGATCTGATAAGATTGCACAGCTTAGTGGGGAGTTGGCGCGGCACAGGATCATGTGTTGGAAGTATTGATCTGTGGGGAAAGGAGAGGTGTGCGGCGATGAGCTGTGTGGGTAAAGTGGTGGGTTTTGTCGTCGTTGATGGTCGGTAGTGAGGGGTACGTGTCGCGTGTTGGATCCTTGCGCTGGGCCCACCCCCGGACAAATATATGTCAGATCTTCTTCGAAGAGATACAACAGTCTTGTCTTCATGCTCAGCCTCAATATACGTATATATTACAGTGAATTAGCTATGTCATCATCAACAAGATCATCAATCCGGCACTTTGGCGGAGTGGTTAACGCGCGGGCCTGCTAAGCCCGTTCCTTCGGGAGCGAGTGTTCGAATCACTCAGGTGTCGTATGATTTTTTGGATTTTTTGCCGTGTCGTACGTCATCATCAGGGTAGGAGATAGGGGTAGGGCCTACCCTTTCTCTTTTTTGAACGGATACAAGGTATGTTTTGGTGAGGGGAATTAAGTTGAGTGCAAGAAGTTCCCAAGTCGGCTGGTGGGAGGCAGTGAGGATGGCTTCCAGACGGAATATACAGTATGGATACGCCTGATCGTGGTCTATGCGTATGTGTAATTCAAGCAGGGTTGGCCCATACTCTAGCTAGTCGATGCTACTCACAATTTCAGCTTATTGTTCCGACAATTTCTATTCGCTGCAAAAGACATTTCTCTTTGCTGGCCTGTCCTTGCACGTCTATAATTAAGACTGTACATATTTTTAATATAAATTGATGATTAGGGTTCTTTTGATGACTTATCTCACTTCGCCTCGGTAGTTTCACAGTGTGTCTAAGAAATGGGCTCTGGTATCGGGCTTACCTTTGAGCGTCACAAAAGACTGGAGTGGTGCTCATGAGGAATCGATGGGAGTTCGGACAAGAGCGGACGAGTGGGTTGGGGATGGTTTCATCGTCGGGTGTATGTGAGGAGGTGGAGTCTTGTGGGCTGTGCAGATTGCTTGTGCTGTCTTGTGTCGGTGATTTCCATCGCTAATGAGTGAGATGACGGCAAGTGCATATTTGGCGAAAGGTGACTGGGAAGTGACAGTGGCTTGGTTCAAGTCAAGATACTTTACTGGTGGTTGCAATCTTGTCTGCATTGCGGATCAGTCCAGAGAGGTTGAATTGAGTTTTTGGACAACAATGGCATGGAGGTAGGAAATACGTGGGCGAAAGTAACGAGGCTAGAGACCTGGAATTGGGTGTTGCAGGGAAGATACGTCAAGCATGTCTGGCTATTCGCTGGTTTCGGTATGTGGTAAAATTGTCTCAAGTCTAATGTTACATTGTGTGCTCTCCTCTAAAGTGAAGCAAATTCAAAAGAGAGCGATTCTCCAAATGAATGGTATGAAATCTATTGAACCAGCCAAATCTAATGTACAATCTTGACAATATCCGAGCCTCTTCTCACAATCAGTTGCCCTGCTCTATTTTTCTTTTCAATCGAGCACCAGTTTCTGCGATCTTCGTTAGCGAAATAAGTCAAATGGAATAGCAATAGATTGTGCCCGCTATCAACCTACCCAGTGCTTCATTGTCCTTAACCTACGCTGCAAATGCAGCCTTGCCTAAGACCTGCGTCCGCCACCGGCCAGGCGACGCACAAATGGCCAACGCTTGTGCAGTCGGCACGCTCGACGCCGCAATTCGTCTCCTCGCAAGGTCCCGTGTAAGGAGCGGCGGTGACAATGCTGGCGAGCAGAGAGGCGACGAGGATAGAGAAACGCATGATGATTTGCTGGAAGTAAACAGAGACTTGTCTGGAGAAGCTTGGAGAGTAAAGATGATGTGTTTGGATGAAATGGTGTGAAGTGGAGTGTGTGGTGTTGAAGAATTATGAGAAATAGCAGAGCTTTATATTTGATCAATCACCTGGTGCCTTCTCCTAGTACACACTTTTACCAAGAGATTTGGGTTGTCTTTTGTCGCCTTGAAACAAGCTATGTCCTAAGCATTCCAAGGTCTAGTCTAGGAAGTGTCAAGATCACGACCGCCCCGGTGTTACTTTCGCCAGCTGCTTTAAATTGATAAGCTCTAAGAGACACCGAGGTGACGTGGAATCGATGGGAGCCCGGAGGTTAGCTGCGAAGAAAGGACAGCGTCTAAGCAGCACGGATTTGTCAAGGTGGTATCGGGGGTGTCAATTTGGTTACAACTTGGCTTGGCTGCTTGGCTGCCCAGCAATTCTCGGTGAGTTTAAGATCAAGCATACTACATAAATTCATGGAAGCTCTAAGATTTGACCCAGGGTGTTGACTATGCAATACTTTGTTTGTCTGGAAAGCTTGTTCAGAAGTTCGGTGAATTGCAGAAGCGACAGATCTAGGAGCAGTGGTGAAGATGGAGCATGACGATAAATTAGTTTGCCAAATGCGTGGAGCTGCATCTGTCACACCCACGAGTTTCAAGTCGACTCTCAACTTTGATGTCTGGAGACGTGACAACACTTGCGCTGTGATCGGGCCTTTCATGTCAGACTGGGAGGTCCCCTTTGCATTGGCCAGAATTAGCAGTATCTAGTTTCACATGTCACCTGCTGTCAGAGACTAGGCTAGAGTGCAAATCGTCCAACAGTGGAGTGCCCTGTGATTGTAGTGGTTACCATGTATACGCTTTGGATAGATCAGAGCACGATGTGAGTGTACATGGTACAATCGACGCATCTCGTTCAAACACGCGAATTCTGGGAGGGTGATTCAAGGTGTCACAGACGATGTATTGACGCAAGTTTGACGACTCGGCAAAATAATGAGTGTGGATGACAGAGGACCAAAGAATGGCAGCTGACGACGAGGGCGACTGATTACGCGTGTCGGCGCGTGGCGCGTACCTAACTCTTGGTCTCCACCCCCGCATTCATCCACCATCAGGCGCCAGCCATCACAGTGCCCAACCACGCACATCATCCACAATGCCAAACAACAACGACCCCAACCGTCCCGACGACAACCCCTTCATTGCCTTCCGCCGCTTCGCCGACTCGCAGGTCTCGTCCATTCTCAATACCGTCTTCACGCTCCCCGCCACCCTCGCCCACTACAACGTCGCGCACCAAGCACGTGAGCAATGCTTGTTTGGGAAGGCGGACAAGCGGGAATGCGACAAACTGCAGCAGCTCGAGGGCGAAATTGCGAGGCTGCGGGATGAAGGACGCGCGTCGTATAGAGTTGGCGATTTACAGGATGTTCTGGAGAAGAGCGAAGATCTTCTGGTTCTCACACAGAGGGCTGATCAGGTGAGAAGGAGTATTGTCGAGGCTGCCACAGGACAGGAGGGTAGTGGGAACGGGGAGAGGGCGTTGGTAGAGAAGGTAGGCAACGAGAAGGGTCAACAGTGGGGGGACTCGTGGGACTGGGATATACCAAAGCGAGATGGGGATGCCGACGACTCGGATCTTTACGCAAAGATGATTCAAATGGAAGCACAAATGAAAAAGTTTCTATTTGGTGACCGTGGGCTAGACGTGGAGCCTCGGAGGTGGAGGGGCGAGGACGGGCATCAAAGTGAAGATGCCAGATCTCGCCTGCAGGACTCTCAGCCACATACCGCCTCCTGGCTATGGCAATGGCCATCCCCAGGAGACACTTTGAAAAAAGATGCCGCCAGCAACGATAGTCTCCAAGATGTATTCGATGAGCTCGGCCAAGTGATGCGCAGCGAAGCCAGACGAATACTGCGCCACCCTTCAGCTTCCACATCTGACAATTCATACTCCCCTGAATCGCTCTCGCAAAATCCAGCACTGCGGGAATCCGGTATAGATTGGCAAGCCGCATACGAGGAGCTACTACGCACCGAGCAGCAACGTCAGACCCATGAAGGTGCAAACTACTCATCACCCAAGAGCCCCCAATACCCCAAGAACATACCCTGGGAAGATTCACAATCATCTCAAGACCCGCCCTCTTCCTATGCTCGCGATCACAACGACCAGCACGAAGAGCCACCCTCCCCAAGAGCACATCAAACGCACTTCACAAACACACGCTCATCCGAGCAATCTAGCCACACTGACGCTTCAAACACCGAACTAGACATGTATGAACAGTTACTTGCTCCACCACAATCTCACAATTTAGACGCCAATAACCAGCTCGCGCCATCTGTTCTCTCCACAATGACAACCACCGAGCGCACCGTCGCGCCCGATGGGTCTGTAACGACGAAGATTCTGCTGAAGAAGCGATTCGCAGATGGAAGGGAGGAAAGCTCCGAAACAGTTCACACACAGCGTGGAGAGACGGCGAGGGAGATGTGGAAAGATCCTGGGCAGAAGAGAGAGTCGAAAGATGAGAAGAGGGGAGGATGGTTTTGGTCAAGTTGAAGAGATGGAATGATGTAGTCGTGTGGAGTTGGGGGTGCCTGGAAATGTGGAAGTTTTAATTGAGGAACATGATTATTTGGAGATTGTCTTGTTGTGTTTGTAGAATAAAGTGTGGAGCTGAACTCCTCTCAATCAAGTCATCCTCTACTTCTTCTTCTCTTTATGCTGGTTCTATAAATCCATGTCAGTAGAGTATTCAGCTTAAGTGTCAACGTTGCCGTGAGAAAAGCCAAAATCGTATGGATCGGTGGGGATGCACGTAATAGCCAAAGTTACCTCGCGCCTAGCCACGCACTAATCACCAAAAGATTCACTTGATTCTCTCCTGACCAAATATGAAGAATAATGTCAGTTTCTGCAAAGAGATGTCATCACAAGCGACATGCATACACACACACATACACACAAGGCAAGAACATAAATTGTAATATTCACCAACGAGTCAAAAATATGAAAAAATATATACTTCAAGAAGAGAAATCCCAACCACTACTACCACCACCACCGCTTTCTTCAACAAAGAAAACCATCGCCAAAAATCCACAAAAATCTCCAAATAATATACTTTCCCACGAAAATATTTAAAAAAAAAAATAAAGACATTCAAACAGTAACCTGTACCGTCCTAGCCAGTCCCGGCGTACCCGCGGCATTCATCGCAAAGAGGTAGTAGAACCCAGGGATGAGGACGCCAGCTTCCTTGGGCAGCGCAATCGTATGCCTCGCCGCGTTCTTGGTCACACTAGCGAGGGGCACACGCCTCTGATCCGAGTTGATGCTGTGAGTCGCGCTTCCGATGCGCACGAGCGAGAAAGTCGTCGGGTTGGAATCGCCCATGTCGACTGTGAGGGAGCCGCCAACACGGACTTTGTAGCCCGTGGTGTCGGTGTTGGAGCGCAGGGCGGAGATGGAGGGTTTGGGTGCCGGGGTGCCGTCGGGCTTGAAGAGGTAGGGAGGGGAGAAGATTTCGCCGTTGAAGTGCTGCACGTTTTGGTCGCAGAAGGCGGTTGATTCGCCCTGGCCGACGGGGCAGAGGCCGCCGCCGGCGGCCCATACGGTGCCGTCGGCGAGGAGGAGGCTGACGGCGTGGTAGTTTCGGGGGATTTGGGCGGGGGCTAGGACGGTGAAGTTCTTGGTGATGGGGTCGAAGAGCTCGGCGACGAAGACGGATTGGATGTCGGTGAAGACGAGGGAGGTGGCTTGGCCGCCGGTGATGATCACTTGGCCGTTGGGTAGGACGACTGCGTTGGCGAAGCCGCGGGCAAAGGCCATGGGGGCGACTCGTTCGACTTGGGCTTGCTGGTTTGGCTCGCCGATAGTTATAACGTGCGCCTTGTTGAAGCCGGGGCTGTTGGTGTAGCTTTGGCTGCCACCAGCCGAAAGAATCTTTCCGGCAACGGCGTCGTACATGGCTTGGACACCGCACATGGCGTCGTTGTCGGCGTCGCGAGTCCCAGCGTTTGAAACGGAACCCTTGTTGGCGGTACCATACCAGTGCATCGTCTTGCTAGGTCCAGCCTGGAAGACGTAGCCGTTCTTCCAACCAAAGAGCCCTGTACCAAAAATTAGCAAAAATCGTATCATTAGGGTAGGTTAGGACGGACAAGCATGGTTATCAGTGCGCCATGGGCCTTCTGCGTCGTAAGTAGTGAGCATAGGCTTCACATCGCAGCCGTCAAGCAGCGTCCAAGTATTCTTGACCGGATCATACACCTCACCAGCCTTCATCGCGACGTCCTTTCCACCAATACCACCAGTGAAAGAACCGCCAATAGTAAAGACTCTACCGTCAGACAACGTCGTCGAAGACTGATAGCCGCGAGCAATCTTCATGTCGGCAGCTCTCGTCCACTGGTTCGTCTTGAAGTCGTACATGCTGACCGCCTCCGCATTCTCGCCTCCAGTCACAACCATTTTACCGTCCTGGGTGAAGCTCATACCAGGGCAGAACATATCGTGCTTAGTTTCCTTGACCTCACGTTGAGACACGGCACCAGTCTGCCAGTTGAAGTCTGCAAACTGTGTTTTTCCCGTCGGGCCGCTGAACTCGTAGCTACCCCATGACGAGAAACCCATAATACGGCGTGAAACTGGCTGCTCTGGAACAATGAAAGCCCCTGCAGGAACGACAGGGAGATTCACTGCAGGTGCCCATTTACCGCGGTTTCCAGCACTGAAGTTGGATGTTCCATTGACCAGCCGGATGGTCTGATATGCTCCGTCATATGTCCACGGCGCCTTGGAATCCTTCAGGTAGCAGACTTGATTCTTCGCATCCCATACAGCCTTTGTACATCCTGTAGTCTGGTCGCACTGGCCCATGCACGCGATTACAGTGCTGATGCCGTTTGTGATCTGTGTTGCGGCTCCGCCAAAGTCTGAACTCTCACAGATGGAAAATCCTCTTCCAGATTGGCTGCTGGTTGTATTCTTGTCACCTCCAGGGCAGATGGTGAGCTGGTCTCCTGTTTGCGGCCTAGAGAGTAATCGCATGCTGTCGAAGCGAGAGTTGGATGCCCAGAAGTTATTTGTTCCATCTTTGAGATGGCATACCAGGTCCTTGGTGTCATAGACTGCACGAACGCAGCCCCCAGACTTGCTGCAAAGGTCGGCACAAGCAGCTTGGGATGTTATCTGACCGATGATCTGCAGGCTTGGACCCACATAGTCACTCAGGGGACAGTGTGCCCAGCGTGCATTGTCTCCTGTGGTGATGGTCTTCTCCTCGACTGGGCACTTTGTGATAGCTGAGCCATCGGTGGGCTTCGAAACGAAGCGCATGGAATCATATTGCGCATTTTTTACCCAATTGAAGGCATCATCACCTTTGAGATGACAGAGGAAGTTAGTCTTGTCATACACTGCTCTCTTGCATGCTCCATTATTGTACTGCTGGCAGAGTTGTGCGCACGCGGTGTTTGATTTAATGGCGTTCAGGATCTGGATACTTGGTGCCTGATAGTCTGCATTGGGGCAGATAGCCCAAACACTCGCATCGGTAGCAGTGTAGCTAATTTCATCAGTCGGACATTTGGAGAGAGATTGGGCAAATAAGCCCCGAGAAAAAGTAGAAAAAAGAACGAGTGACTGTAAAGAAAGAAAGTTCACCATTGTGAACAAACGAATGTGATGGAAATGAATGTGTGGGCCGACTGACTCTGACGCCTGCAGGACGATGCGGCATATTTGTACTCCCCGCAAGGCTGTAGATACAAATAGATTGTGGATGGACTGTCCCTCTGACCTTCAGCCAGCTTCTCTCGTATATGCACAATGGTCTGGTGGTCCACCAGTTTGAAACAGAATAGCATCGCTCAAAGCCTCCTGATATAGTCAATTGATGACACAAAATCAACAACAGCTCCGGATTTAACTGGGTGTACTCCTAGGGCTGACATTGGCAAGTTGATAGTGGTAGGCACTATCAGTAACTGCATACCCCCAATGAGGGTTTTAAAAAAACTCGACCCATCCAACAATCGATCTTCCTGCCGTCGAGGTTGGTTGGTCGAGATTTTTCAGGTATGTCTCAAACCCCTTTCAAATTCACAAATCCCTCATTAGTAAGGTTCCGAAATACGAAAGTAAGGTTGGATCTAGTGCTGCAGTACGCCGTTGGAGTCAATGACACTAGCTCGAACTGTGAGCTATTTACAACCACCCTAAGCTGGCTTGCACTAGTAGCTCGAACGATTTCGTGCATCCGTATAGACATCGGCGGATAGATATATCAGACCAAGACAGTACATTTAGTACTCGCCCACACTACCTTTAGCATCGCCGAACCAACAACAATTGTATTGTTAACTTCAGAAAGCGACCGCACATCAACAGCCTGTTTGTCTTGCCGCGATGCGTGTACTGCAAAGTACCAGTACATACCTGTCTAGCTCCAGGAACCAACCTACGAGGCCTGGCGGCGTGGTTTTGAATCTATCGTTTAGTTGACGGCTCGAGCTAGGAAAATTGCACTGGCGCTCGCGTAACTAAGGATGCACAAGTGTTTCGATACAACATGACATCGCACGTGGTGACGTCTCCGTCTCCGTCTTGGCAGGGACCGGAACGCTAACCGGGGTTGAGATCGCCGTCAGGGGTAAGTAAGACTACACACTGTCAAAGCCCAACCCGATATGGGCTAGGTGATGGAAGCATTTACGTTAGCCTACCACTTTGAGCACTATTCTTCAATATTTCGGAAGATGTATCATGTCTTTGTCAGGGTTTAGCTTCTGTGCTTGAGGTTCCTATACACCGTTTACCTGCACAAGCTCCTGGCCTCGTGGTCTCGTAGTCTGGTAGTCTTATTCTTTCGAGACGTTTCATGGTACCGATTGGGGATTTGTGTTGCGGCTGAATACTTCATCAATACACGGCGGATGCTGCATAGATCAGATCAGGCTGGTTGGAAATCTTTTGCGATGTCACAGAGTGCGGTTCGAGGAGTGAAGAACAAGACGCTGGTGTTGGGTTCGAGGGCTATGGATACATGCAAGAAGTCGGATAGTTGTGGGTGTCGAGTGGGTATCGATGGGCAATTTTCGATGATTGTACAAGTGTATATGAATGTGTTTATTATTAGTGTTCGGGAATAGAGAAAGCGAGAGCGACAACGAGATATTGAGAAGAGAGGCGAGCTGACTATTGAATTAGCTCGGCTGACCATGTATTTACCAAAGTTGACCATGCCAAGCGCTAGAGATAGGTGGCACTGAAAACGATGCACCAAGTAGAAGCGAAGCATACTAAGAACTGCCAGCCAGATTGGTGTACTCGCCACACTGGTGTTTGCGCGAAAGTAGCAACACCCTTCTGCTCTCAAAGCCTACAATCTTACACAAAGGCTATATTATTGTACGGATAGGTGAAGTGAATTAATTGTTATCCTAACCCCTATTTCCGCAAATATTACACAACACGTGAAGAATATGCACTACTACTCCACAAGCTAGCCATCACAATTGATCACGGTTAACATACCCGATTATGCAGGAAATAACCATATTGAAGTATGCATGCGATATCTTAATACCTCGCATAAGAATTCTAACGTAACATCTGCTTTTCCCCCTTCCCTACTCCAACGAATGCATGCATGCATGAGCACCCAGCCCCATAGACTCCACGCTATGCTATACCCAAGACAAGTGAACTGAATAATGACGCCTTATGCAAAAAACCCCGACATGTCGATGGGATTTTTCCCATCAATATTAAAAAAAAAGACTCCTCCTTTGTTGTGCCAGTATAATGTTCAGGCGTTGTGAGCGGGATCCTATGCCCCCTCATCGACCATCATGCTTTCATTGTCCCCCAAGATGCTAGAGTCCATGGCTACTCCGGGAGGAGGTCTTCGTCTTCTGCCTCGTCTCCCCGCAACGCGATTCTGCTCGATTTCGCGGAGTCGGCCGTTCATCTTGCGTTCTAGGTCATCAAATTCGTCATCTTCGTGACTGGCTTGTAAGAGACCTTGGCTGTGCTCTGATACTTCTCCCATGATGCGTCCTCCGCCCCACCCGGGTCCTCCCATGCCTACGCCGCTGTCGACCTCATTGGCCTCTAGGGCCCTGTTCAGTAGGTCGGTAGCTAGTGGGTCCTGGGGTGATACGGCGAGAGCTTCGTGTAGAACGGTGACAGCGTCCCAGCTGCGGCCTAGCTCGAGGAGAACGAGACCTTTGGCAGCGAACACGCCTGGATCTTTGACGCCGTGGCGTAAGACCTCTTCAAAGGTGGCGAGCGCTTCATCGAGTTGGCCGTGACGCCGTAATGAGTGCGCAAGATTAAGCCTAATGGGTAGGAGAGTATCTGATTCTGCTTCGTTATTTTCTGAAAAGCTAAGTGCGCGACGGAACATGGAGATTGCTTCGAGAAGTTGGGATTCGTGGAAAAATACAACACCCATTTCATTGAGGAGGAGTGGGTCTGATTGACAAAGTGTATAGGCGGTTTTGAGGTATTCTCGCGCAAGAGAGAGGTTGTTAAGTTGGAGGTTCTGCATGCCGAGAAATAGCTGAGGGAGGTGGGTGCCTTGGAATAGTCTTGCAGCGGTTGAATATGCAGAGATGGCTTGGTCGTGCTCCCCCTCGGCGGCGAAGGTGTGCGCGAAACCGATCCATGCGGGCCCAAAATGGGGATCCATCATGGATGCTTTGGAAAAGTAACGACGTGCTTCTGCGATGCGGTTTGTGGCTAGGTAGTAGACGCCGACTGCAAGCCAGGAGCAGGGCTCCAAGGGATTTGTGTCGGCAAGGTCATGGGCGAGCAGGTACAGGGCGTTGGTCTGGCCGAGTTCGTGCAGCGAAGCGAGGTGTACAGGCAGGATGTTGAAGTTGTATTTGTCCTTGTCAAGCACAGACGAGGTCAACTTCAAAGCTTCGCGGAAACGACAGTGGGTGTACATGAGGTCTGCTTTTGAGAGAAGAATGTCTGGGTTGCTGCCGAGATTGTAGTGGGTACTGAGCGTCTCTGTTGCGTTTGCGAATTCTTCTGGCTTTGTGTACTTTGAGAGACGGGTGGTGTAGAGGGTCTTGGTGAACTGGGCGGCTTCCTGGGAGAGGGAGGGGTTGTTGGCGACATTGATGGTGTCAAAGTCGAGCGAGTCGAGGAATTTCCACTCCTCGTCAGGCGACATGAGCGAGTTGGCCATGAGGGCGTCAAAGGCCTCGAAGCACTTGACGTCGATCTGGACGGCGACCTTGTAGCACTCCTTTGCGCGGTCGAACGAGTTCTGGCGAGCGTAGCAGACGCCGCGCAGGTAGCACATGCCGGCCTCGGACTTGATGTTGTTGACGTCTTCGCGGTCGCGCTCCTCGCTGGTGGGCAGTCGCTCGGCGCGCGAGCCTGTCTTTGCGTGGCGGGTGCCCAGGCGGGCGTTGACGTCGACATGGCGCAGCTTCTGCCTGGCGCTGCCGGGGGCGGAGATCAGGTGGGTGGGGTTCTTGTCGCCGAGAATGTGCAGGGCCTCTTCCGTCTTGCCCAGTTTGATGGCGCAATGGGCTGAAAGGTATCGACACTGGGGATTGCGCTCGGCGAGGTTCCCGCGGGCGAGCAGCGCCTGTGTGCGATTGTAGTTGCCCGTGCTAAAGTGAGCCTGTGCAAGCCAGAAGGCGTCCTGGTCGTCGCCTGCACGGGGTCAGCGTCGGTGTGAAATTCTACATAATTCTACACATAATAGAGGGACAGGACAGGATAGGACAGGATATAACAGGATGGGACAGGATACGACAAGACAGGACAAGACGGAGACGCACCGGTAATGGCCAGCAGTTTGTCGGCGACGAAAATGGCCGTGTCGTACTGGTGTTTGTTGACGGCGTCCTGCCGCCACTCGCGAAGATACGTCTCCATGGGTCACATGCGCTGGCCGTCGCGTATTGTGTGTTTGGTGTTGAGAGCTGCGGGCGCGTCCCTGCGCGTCTGCACGTGGAGGGCTGCGGGGCGCGTTTAGCTGTGTCCGCGGGCGTTGCCGCCTTAGTCATCGCTGCCTGGCGCCTGTCTTTCGCGACTCGCCCTCACCTTGATGTTGGCCGCGTGCTTGGTCTGCTTGCACAATCCACAATCCACAGTCTGCAGTCCACAACCCCCTCACCACCCACTACTCGCAACACAAACACCCTCCTCGCCCACCCCGTCACGTGTCCCCTTGCTGTCGCCAAGCACCACACACCATCTCCCCTCCCAACACCACACAATACCTCACTAAGCCACCATGTCTGAGCGCAAAGTGCTCTCCAAGTACTATCCGCCCGACTTCGACCCCTCCAAGATCACCCGCCAGCGCGGCCCCAAGAATGCCGGCCCCAAGCTGTCCACCGTCCGTCTCATGGCGCCCTTCTCCATGAAGTGCACCCACTGCGGCGAGTTCATCTACAAGGGGCGCAAGTTCAATGCGCGCAAAGAGACGACCGAGGACAAGTACTACAACATTGCCATTTTCCGCTTCTACATCCGCTGCACGCGATGCTCGGGCGAAATCACCTTCAAGACAGACCCCAAGAACATGGACTACGAGTGCGAGCGCGGTGCCAAGCGCAACTTCGAGCCGTGGCGCGAAGCCAAGCTGAACGAGGAGACGGAGGAAGAGCGCCTGGATAGGCTGGAGAAAGAGGAGGCCGAGCGCGACGCCATGAAGGAGCTGGAGACCAAAGTTCACGACGCCAAGACCGAGATGGCCATTGCAGATGCCCTCGACGAGATTCGATCACGCAACGCCAGGATCGAGAAGGCGGATAGAGACGGCATACAGGCTGAAGTCAAGCCAGATCCTGCCGACGACCGGCGGAGGCGGCAGGAAGAGGAGGATGCCGAGGCTGCACGACGAGCCTTTGCGGACCGCACCATGCCAGACCTCGGTGAAGTGGAGATTGACGACGAGATGGTCGACATGCCAATCGAGGAAACCCCCGTTCCCGTCTTCAGCAAGAAGCCCAAGGAGAAGAAGGATTTTAGTGCTGTGCTTGGCATCAAGAAAAAAGCTCCTGCTCCAACACCAATTGTGCACAAGACAGTACCAGCTCCTCCATCCAAATTATCGGCCATGCTAGTAGCGGGTTATGATAGCGACGACGATTGAAAAAGACACTAGAGCAGCATTCGTGGCGTTTGGGTTATGGGATTTGGATAGGAGCGCAACACGACATCACATCACTGGCCTCTGCGTCGGCAAGTTTTCATGAGTCTTTCACATGCTGTAGGTAGTACCACGAAATACATACTACTTTTAATCGAGCTAAGCTTCTCCAGACTCCAGCCTTGTTTCTGTGCTTCGTCATTGCGCATCGGGCTATCATTGTATTTATCCCACTAGCACCGTCGATCCCTGTATGATCCGGAGGAATTCACTCCGGCAGCAACATTACTACTCACAACAGGGTTGCATCGTGAGGCCCACTTCTCCGCCTTCACTTCGCCCCGCCCAACGGCCACACTCTAATGCCCCGAGCCTCCAGGAAATTTAAATGGGTGGGAATCACGCGGTGCATGCTCGGCGTCATGGATGATCGTTATAAAACAAGCCCATGCCCATGAAACATTCTCTTCTCGTTACTCTTCCAAGACTGCCCACATCGCCAACATGCTACTCCTCTCTCTGCTTGCCCTGGCTCCCACCGCCTTCGCTGCGCCAACTCAGTCTCTTGACTTTAGCAAGCATGGCATCACACCTCGCGCCGCCGATCCATCCCTCACCGGCTACCTAGGCGCCTTCTTCCTCGGCGACGTCCCATCCGTCTACCTTTACCTTTCCGCCGACAACAATCCCCTCTCTCTGAAGCCTCTTAACAACGGTGCTGCAGTCCTAAATGCCACTCTCGGCACAAAAGGCGTTCGTGACCCTTCAATCATTTCCAACGGTGGCTCCAAATACTACATTATTGGCACAGACCTCAACATTGCAGACACCACCTGGGATGCCTCTCAACGCACTGGGTCGCGCAAGATTTTTGTCTGGGAAAGCACCGATCTCGCGACCTGGACTAACGAACGGCTCGTCGAAGTCGAAGACGACACTGCGGGCATGGTGTGGGCTCCAAGCGCCATCTGGGACCCAGCATCCTCATCCTACCTTGTCCACTGGGCCAGCAAGTTCTACGAGACTTCAGACCCGCAACACACTGGCTCACCTTCTGCAATCCGCATTCGCTACGCGTACACCACCGACTTTGTCACCTTCTCCACGCCAAAGGACTACATCAACTACGCGCCCACCAATGTCATCGACTTGGAGCTCCTCCCCCTGGGCGGCGAGACCTTTGTCCGCTTCCTGAAGGATGAATCCGCCAAAACAGTCTTTACGGAAATCTCTACCACGGGACTGTTCGGCACATGGACGCGTCCCGGCGGCCCAAACGCAATCATTCAGAGTGGCGTAGAGGGTCCGGCGCCGTACTGGGATAATGAGGTTCCCGGGAAAGCGCATTTGCTCCTGGATTACTACGGTGGCGATGGCTATGCGCCGTTTGAGAGCGTAGATGTAAGTCTCCTTGTCTTTTGCCGAGTCACACAGAATTATCAGAGAGCTTATTGCTAACTAAAAACTTAGGTTGAGGGTGGAAAATGGACTGCAAGCGACAAGTCGGCATGGCCAAAGCTGTTGAGGCATGGAAGTGTGTTGCCAGTGAAGAAGGAGCAAGTTGATGTGCTGGCCGCTACGTGGGGATGAACTTGATACCCCCTTCTCTTCCTTGTAAATAGACGCCAGGAGTTAAGATGTATTTTTCTTGTAAAAAAATTGTCGGGAATTGAGATGCCTTTTTAGTTCTCTCTTCAACGATGGCGGTAGACTTTTAGTTTTGCAACTAGAAAATTCATAACATTAACTGTACTTTTCTTGTCGTAATGAATCTGCTAAGATGTATGTTCTTGCTTAAAGATCTCGCACATTGTTTTTATGGCGAATTTAAAATATTGTTTTTCGGGGTTATCAGCTTCGGAGGATCCTTTTGGGAAGTATCATTTCTTGGATAGACAGTCAAGTTTCGCTCTACAGTTGTGCTCACATTCAGGTATTCCACCGACCAGGCGGGCTTTGATATAATGTCTTTGTACGAAGTTGTGGTTTCAGTGGAAGGTAGAAAATGATATTTTACTTTCCTCTTTCCTGAATCAGGTTGGAGAATAGCACGATCCTCTTTGGCTCTACTTTCACCTGGCGCATGCTAAATCACCTTCACCACTTCAGTTCAACACTGAATTCTGCCCAATCTTGTGCTGGCTTTGCCTGCTCTTTTTCGACACTCCAAAAATCAAAGATGAGGCTAAGACGTATAGTCACACTCGTTACTCTCCTAGTTCTTGGACTCACCAAGGACATCTTCAAGACGTGTTCACACCACAACCTCACACTTACACATCACACTGCAGACCCCAAGGCACCAACCATCCTTTTCAATCTACCCAAACGAACCGGCACACCACCCCTCTCCCCACACGAAGATGGCGACGAAAAAACCTGGTCAGACGCCAAATGCCGGGGGACTCATCTCCTCCACGCCATGACCCTCGACGAATTCGAATCCCGCACCCTCCTCTCCTGGCCATATGTCCAATCCAAATTCGACGGCGACCTGAAACCCTCGCTCGAAAAGTGGGGCTGGGATGACGACGAGCAGAAGCACAAGCAAGCCGATGCGCACTGCGACTTTGCAGACTGGCATGAGCTGGGGGACGTGTTTGAGGCACTAGGTGTGAATCCCCGGAGTGCAGAGATGGGCGGACCGAATCATTGTTTTTTCCTCGCGCATGCGAATGGGAGGACGGTGAAGAGGCTGAAGGGAGGAGAGATGCCGAGGCTGGAGGAGCAGAGGTATGAGGTTGATGGGAGGGAGTATCGGGTTTGTTCATCTTTTTCTTTTTTTCCCTCCCTTAAACTCTACTTGAGGGGCGGGGCACTGATGGATGATGATGATACTTAGGTCACGGGTGCGTACCACCGAGTGGGCATCAATCCCCTCGATGGGATAGTGTACTTTTTGCACCGTAGGTCTCCCGAGGAGGGCGCAAGGATCCTGTGGGGAGTTGATCAACCTGATACCGCCGACTTGCCTGCTCTGAGAGCGAGCTCAGATCTCACGTGGGGATTGTGGAATCGGGTTGCAAAGAAGAATCTCTCGAATATCAAGATGTTTATGACGATTTCGGTGGTCAATGGGGCTACTGTGGATATCATTGTGCCTCGTGCGTTGGAGCGCGCGAAAATCAAAACGCATGAAGTGAGGCCGTGGCCTGGGACGGAGTTTACCTTTGGAGAGGGGAATGAGGACGTGGATGAGGCGTTTAGTGCGTTGCTAGGTGTGTTGCCAAGTCTATGTTGCCGACTTCAAACGACCGAGAGATTGCAGGGGGAGGAAGAATCTGAAGCTGATACGTGAGAATAGGTTCACCCAATGGGATTGCGGTTGGTTACTTCCTTATTCAGCACAAGGCTCAACTCGGTGGTGCGAGTTTTGTGTACAAGATTACGGTTTTTCGTGGGGAGGATGAGGACGCGAATCTGAACATGATTTTTTATGTGGATCATGGAGATGGGGCTCAACTGAAAGAGGTTAGGGGAGTGTTGGAGAGGGATGAAGGGGGTTCGTGGAACAAAGGTCTTTCATTGCGTCAGGGTTACATTCAGAATTGGAGCAAAGTTGGGAACGTCAGCATTCTGGAGGTAAGTGAGGATGGAAGAAATGTCTTGAGGGAACGAAGAGTGAGGGAAAGAGATTGGTGATGGTTGAGAAAGGCTGACGTCAAAGGTGGATAGACGATTATAAGTCTACAATTGAACAATTGTGCTCAATTGAATCGATATCAAGAGCTATCGATGTTTTTATCACATCATAAGATGACATATTTAACCACGTAATTTAGCTACGGATGATGCCTAAACACAATAGTGTATGACGCAGATCCGTAGAGAAGCACCAAGATTCTCGCCTCGAACCTGTGACATCGTTTACCAATCGCCAAGTATCAAACAGCAAACGGAGAAGATAGACTGCGAACGAGTATTCAGACAATCATCCCAGTTATCTATTCATCATTGTCCACGTGTCCCACCACCAAAGCATAGATGTCACCGCATCCGCATTCGTCACCGCTCGTTTCGTAAATACACTACTCGTAAAGACCGCCCAAAACAGCACCAGTAAGATGATTCTCCATGGTATAATATGCTCTCAATCTATTCAATATAATTCAATTCTCTTACATCACTGCCACATCAACCAAGTAACAGGCTCTGGCAGTGTGCCAAAAACATCTCACTGCATAACTATTACCCAAAGTTGATGCTCTGTATTCAAAGCTTCCACTTCTAACATGAAATTCTCCCAAATCCTTCTCTCCCTTACCATTTCAACCCTCACAGTACGCCAGAACCTTACTCTCTGCCAAAAACACTACGAACATACCCCCTACACCCCACTCTACGAACCCACACAACCCACCCTCAACGACCTCGAGTTCTACGAACACCAATGCCGAGGCCAAAAACTCCTAGGTGCCATGTACAGAGATGAAGGCCCCGCATCCGCATGGGTATATCCCATCCGCAGCGCCTACGACGGATACAGCTTCAGCGGCGCGCTCCAATTCTGGGGCTGGACAGAGACATTCGACAAGGACGCTTGGTGCGACATGGAATGGCGGCATCACCTCAGCAGAGCTTTCGAGGAAATGGGAATTGATCCGCGATCCAAGGGAAGGGGCGGACCAAACGAGTGCTTCCATGTCATGCACCGGCGACCGATGGATGATCCGCTGCCCGTGGATAGGCAGGTTTACTATATCTACGGGGTACCTTGGCATGTGAGTCCATGAAACTTAGTTCAGTTCAGTGCTGTAATTCACGCTGATTTTGGAACCAGATGACAGACTCATACTACACCATAGGCGTCAACGCCGAGGACGGCATCGTGTATTTCATCAACCGAGCATCTCCCCAGATCGCTGCAAAGCGGACGTGGGGCTTGAAGCAGCCCGCTACTTTTGGTCTGCCGGATCTGCGCAGAAGCTCCGATTTTGCCTGGGGATTCTGGTATAGAGCTGCGTGGGGGAAGTTGCATATGGTGAGGAAGATTATGTCAACTAGGGTGACTAATGGTGTGACGGAGCGGATTATCGAGCGCGCTTTGAAGGAAAAGGGTGTGCCTGGGGTACAGAAGTGGCCGGGGACGGATTTCATGATGGGTGAGCCTGCTGGACATGCGCTTCTGGGTATGCTATTTTCTTTTTCGGGGGTGGGGATTTGTGTGTTGAAGTGTGGCTGACGAATTGGTTGATAGGATCTCCGAATGGGAGGGCGGTGGGCTACTTTCTGACGCAGCATAAGTGGGAGTTGGGCGGTAACTTGTATGTTACTCATGTGACGGTTTTCCGGTCAGATGATGACGACGAGACGAGTATGCCGAACTTGCTGTTTTGGATTGATGATCCACAGCGGCCCTCGGCTCGAATGATGAATGGAGATGCGCAGAATGGAAAATTCTTTGCATGAAAATCTGGAGCATCTACCTGGTTTCGATATGGAAAGTTCTAGCATCGTGGAATGAAGTCAGGATGGGAGCAGTTTGACGAGAGAGCATGTTCTGCGTTTGCGACTGTGAGTTTGATTGTTTGTTTTGAAGCCGGGAGGGATATGGGCACAAGGGATTTGCTTTCCAACACCATCGATTTGGCTTTCATATTGTTTAGTTTTCAGAACAGAGACACCTTGTTGTTGTGAAGTCTTGCAAAGGAAATATTAATGAATTGCACTACCACCACTTCAATTGTCAAGTCACAATATATTTCCTGGCCCTTTTCTCAACCTCTTATATGGTATGAGTCAAATTACGCGTCGTCAATTGCCTATGGAAACCTGATAGGGACAAAATTCTGGGGCAGTGGACTGCTAGTACTTGAGAGTATGTAGAGTAGGCTTCGTACGCTTTGTTTCCACATGGGAAGAAAGCAGCGAATTAGAAAAGTTAATCAACATTCTCTTCATCTTTACCATATTTTGGAGATTCAGTCATGATCATTCTCATTTCAGTACGTCAGAAAGATGGATATTCTATCCACCCATGCAAAGTTCAGCCCTTTGTCATCACGCCTCCGCCGTTACTTCCAATGACTTGACCAGTAATCCAACTTGCTTCAGGCATACACAGCAATCCTACAATTCCTGCAACCTCAAACAAGTACGCCGGTCGTCCGCCTTGGGCTTTGGCAGCTTCAATAGTCTCAGGCGAGTCTATTCCTTCTCTCGAGGCCGCCAAAGGCGCCATGTAGTTCAGCGACCAGATCTTTTCCAGCATCTCTTCTGGAAGAGTAGTGTACATACTGGTAGCCATGGCACCAGGATTGATGGAATTGACTGTACATCGCTCTCCGAGCTCGCGTGCCCATACTCGGGTCATGGCTTCAAGGGCGCCCTTTGTGCCAGCATAGCATGACTGCCACCAGAATCTGCTAGTGGTTAGACGAGGAAGAGATCTTCTGTATCGGAAACCTACCCCATGCTTGTTGTAACGCTGGAAATGTTAATTATTCGTCCTGAGCGATCATTAGGAAGATACGGTAATGCGGCCTGTACTACAAAAAGTGGGGCGCGTGCATTGAGATCAAAGGTCGTGTTGAAGTCTGACAGAGTCACGGAGCCCATAGGTGCTGGCTTGAGTATTGCGGCGTTGTTAACGAGGATGTCTACTTGAAATCTACCGTCTTTGGTGAATACCGATTGCGCAGCTTTGATAAGCTCTTCGGGTCCTTCTGCTGTGGTTATGTCGACCTTGGCAACTACTGCTTTGACAGAGTATTTCGACTCTAGCTCCAGTGCAAGCTCTTGCGCGGCAGCTGTCGAGTTCTCCGAAGTATAGTTGATGACCACATCGGCTCCTTTGGATGCAAGATGGCGAGCTAATTCGGCTCCCAGGCCTTTGTGACGATGGATTTCAGCAAGAGACCTACCATGCTCTCTCTGAAAAACTCACCTCGTGAGGCACCTGTGACTATGGCCAGCTTTCCCCGTAGTGGTTCTGACATTATTGAGTTTTGGACGACGGAGAGACGCTGCAGGAGATGGGATGAAAAAAAGGTGCTTTAGATCTTTTAATTCCTTAAGATAAGAACTAGAAATAGGCGCCGTATTTCTTTTGTGTAAATGTATGGATTCTTGCTTTTTGGCTGCATGCGTGTCCAAGCATTATGCATATTCCTTCCTCGCCCGTGGTCACCGCGTTTCCAAGGACGTCATCCCATTGTCTTCTATCATGCGGGAATTGAATACCTGTCCTTATTTTAACTGAACAAGTTTGAGTCAAAATTCTCCATGTTTGCCAAAGTATCCTGTCCGGGAAAAAATGCCCCACATGCAACTAAGACTGATTTACCAGCTTTGCTTAACAGACCCACTTTGGGTTAGGCTTGATACATAGATGCAAGAATGCGGCGCTGTGTCACATCAATTTACTCGAATAAAAAGCTCACAATTCATTAAATGTATCAATTTTTTCTTCTTCAAAAACTACTACCAATTTGTCGCATTGTCAATAATGACAGGCCCTGTTGTTGGTTATAGCAAGGAATTAAAGGCGCCACTACTGTACCTTGCTTCTGCCAACGCCAGTTGAAATGGTTGCATTGATTCTTGCGGCAGTTGTCTCAAATAAGCAAAACATATATTTTGCTGTTTCTCAGCTGCATTCAGACAGTATCTAGGAGGGAGAGGTTGATAGAACAGGAAAAGAACATGAGAGACCTTAAGTATAACGCCATGCTCACTCTTCCCCAATTTGAGGCAGAGATCTATTCATCAACGGTCTTTCACTACTTGAATATCTGTGTTATATCTTCATCAGCGGCACTTGATCTCTCAAGCAATGCTGACTCGAGTAGTATTGAAGTCAGAACTCACATTCACACATACTCTCCCCTCCAAATACCCGCGATTCTTCACCGCTAAATCCTTTATATCCTTCAACACCAGCAATAACTTCGCCAGGTAAAAACGCTTAAGTCACTATGGACTTATCTTAGATTCATTGTACTCGTTCTCAGAGAACCCGTAGTGCTATCCAGGAGTCGGATACGTAGTCCAGTTACTGCAATCGATTAAAGTCAACTCAAAAGTAATCTTGACGACTTACAGCATTTCACTTTTATCGCTATTTTTGCATCTTTCTTACTCTTAGAAAGATAGAAAAACTGCGCAAGGGGTTTCACAGCTAAAAGCACAAGGGGTACGCCCAGCTAACTGTACTTATTCTAGGAGAATGTCCGCTGATGATTTGGTGAATGAACCTGTGCAGGCTGGGATGAAGGAGCATCAGTAAGCGGGATCACCACTCAGGTGATCGCATGTGCCCACGCCAATAATAGCAAGTGGTCTTTTGAGAAGCACGGCATAGTTAATGTCCCGATTCCAGCTCTAAATTCTGGATGGCAAAAGTATCAGTCGGCTGGTATATCGGCATTGCTGCCTCCGATCAACCATTTTGGCACCTTCTTGCCCAACTATACTTGCATTAGATCCTACTTCTCAGGAAACTTGTATCATCGAAGAAGCATGTGTTGAAAGGATACTGGGAAGTTCGAGTGCATGCTGCACTATCAAAGTTATTTTTAAGATTATGGATGGCAAAAAGAACTAATCCCAGACTGCATATGAGATCTATTACATTTAATAGTACTGACTTCCCACGTATCGCTCGATCGCTTCCCCACCGTACTTTTGCATTCCTGCGCCTCTCAAACCTGCCGCAGTCTCTGATTCCGGTACCCATACCTTTCCAACCTCACAGGCGTAGTAGATCCTTCGGTGCTCTTCATCCTCCGCTTCTTCGTCACTCCATTCTGCTCTCTGCCCTAGAGTATGATATGAGATGTGCAGTTTTCCCGTCTTGCCTGCAAGCTCAGAAGTAAGCATAAAGAACTCTAGGACTAGCATCTGAGCAACAGCTTTTGCAAATGCGCTGAGGAAAGGGTTAAAGGTTTCTAGGTCTAGATATATCTAGAAGTCTCTGTAACTGTACTTGCGCTTATTAGCACCTCTAATAATGCTGCGCGCGGGGTTGTAATAGGGATAGTTAGTTAGTTATAGACCTGTGAAATACTATTTACTAGACAGAGCTATTCCATTAGACGTAACGTCTAGTAGCTTTAAGTGTAGCTAAAATAGAGTAGGGTTAACATGTACACTTAAAGTAAGAATTGTAAGACGTTGTAAGAACATTTAGAGCGCTAACGTAAATAAGTTGTAATAAGACCTTCTAGCATAATACTTAGAATTGTATATCTCTATTCTAATGAGGTGCAGTAATAAAAAATAATCTAAGCAGAGTTAAGCAAGCAAAATTGCGTTACTAAGAGTCTATTAGCGAATTCAGCGCAAGCCTTACCGCGCGCCTTAGGAGACGTTAATGATTTCTACTTAGCATTATATTCTGAGTCTAACAAGTCATAATCTAACTCCCTGTTAGAACCATCCTTGCAGTCTTAAAACTCCTATTCCACTGTCTTAAGCTTTAGGAGTAACAGCGCTAAATCTAGTGCAACAGATAGTGTAAATCTCCGCCCGCTGTTCTCAATAGTGAGATGCTGTACATTAGACAATTTAGGCAGAATAACAGGTTTAATAAGGCGCAGGTACGACCCTTTCCAACAATCTGACAGGATATCTATTCAGTCACTAATCGCGATCTAGATCTCATCCACTTCCTGGGAGTCAGTTGGCGAAACAGGTGTCAGAATATTAAGCCGCAAGGCGTTCCGCACACCGTCGTCTTCCCAGGTTCGCAAGACTGTAAAAAGATTGCCCATACTTTTTGTAAATGCCTTATTATTAGCATGTTGTTCAAGTTGTGACTTCTTATGTGCGTATGCTTTTTCTGAATATGTTGGTAATTCTGCTGTAAAACGAATCCAGGCAAGGCGAGGAAATTGAGATGGGGGACCATTATGCTTGAAAGATTGTTCTATCGCAGGATGTCGCTTTTCCTGGCCTGGGTAACGCTCTGCGAACCACACAACACGATTGATCATTTCCTGCGGCAATTTTTCCATGGCGCAAATGAGAAAGGGGAGAAAGCCGGCTATTATTGCGGGAACGCTATCCTATCAAGTTCGACCAATCCGTCCTGTGAGGAAGTCAATCAACCGTACCCCGCAAAATAGTCAGCCAACTCGTATACACGGTAGTACAAACCTTAAATTCGCCTTCTCTAAAGCCCCCCGCAAACATTCAAATACAGACCTCAATAATGCCGACGATATAAAAACTTACAAATCAAGCTGATACTGGCTTATCGGTGCCTAAGAAGATGAAAGCGTTACAGTTAGGTCATTCAAAGCATTGGTTTTGTATTTCTAGTCTCATGCAGTTCAGATACTCGGGTCCTGAACAGTTTGCTGTTGTAGATATTGACGTCCCATCAATTGGGGATGACGACGTACTGGTAAGTCGAAAAAGCCACCTCAGGAGCGATATATCAATGCTGACTCTTGAGAGGTCAAAATCTCCGCATGCGGAGTTTGTGGCACAGTACGTTTGGCTTGTTGACGAAGACTAAGGGTTTACTCTGACTGATTTTCGATCAGGATCTTCACTATCACAAAGGTGAATTTTTGGCAAAGGTATCTCAACTGGCTTCGGAGGTTATCAGAACGGGGCTAATCGCTATATAGTGGCCACTCATTCCAGGTGAGATGTTGAATTGACGAGCTAGAGCCGCATCACTGAGGTAAACTCAGGTCACGAAGCAGCAGGCACAATTGCCGCTGCGGGAAAGAATGTTACAAGTTTTAAAGTGGGCGATCGGGTTGTAGCAGACCCTATGCAGCCGTGTTTGAAATGTTTTCATTGCACCAGGCGAAAACCTTTACTATGCGAAGATTTGACTGCATTTGGTGGAAACGGTATGCATGGTTTAAATTATTAAAAACTCCAGGATTCATGAACTAATGATCAATCTAGTTCCAGGTGGCTTCGCAGAATACTGCAGATATCCTGCTCGGCAAGTATATCCTATCGGCGACTTGCCAGACCTGGAAGCAGTTCTTGTCGAACCTGCTGCTTGTGCTACTCATGGAATCGAGAGGATGCAGATTGATGCTGGAAGTAGAGTGCTTTTGTTTGGTTGTGGCCCAACTGGCATGCTGCTTGCACAATTAATTCGTATGAACGGTGCAGCTCATGTATGTCATCCCCGTAGATGCCGATATATCAAGTAGACGCTGACCATGTCATAGCTAACTATTGCGTCTCAACCTGGACCTAAACTCGATCTTGCCCGACAATTGGAGATTGCAGACTCATTCATCACCATCTCGACTAACCCAATACAAACACAATCCGATATGGAGGCCCTGAAAACTTCCAACCCTCATGGATTCGACATTGTCGTTGAAGCCACAGGCTCCCCGAGAGTCCTCGAGCAGTCTATCGAGTATGTGCGTAAAGGTGGGAAATTGGTTGTCTATGGCGTTTACGACAAGGATGTCAAGATCGCTTGGTCTCCCTTCCGTATTTGGGAGTATGAGATTACAGTACTAGCGAGCTTCTGTAGCATGCAACACATCCCTTCTGTGCTGGAGTATGTGAAAGCTGGGAAACTGAAGCTAAATGGGATAGTTAACAAGACGTACAAAATCGAGCAGTGGGAAGAGTGTTTGGAGGCAGTGAGGAAACAAGAGGTTGTAAAAGCAGCTATTGTATTCGAGTAGTGAGATTTGGTAAATTTGTATCTATCACAAGTATATCGCAACACTGTTGATCTTTGTTTAAAATGCCAAGCCAATGCTCAGTCTAAAACATTCTGTTATGTGGTAAATATACAGTACAGAAAGACATTGTGCACTGATACTTGCCATCACATGTTGAGGTCTTGACATCTCCAAGTCACTTCTCTATCATCTTAATCTTCCTTTATTCATAGACGACTCTTTTACCACCATGCCACTCATCTCCTATTTTCATATCTCCGCCTCTCTCCATTTCATCAGCGACGCAAACTCGGAATACCCTTCTCTCTCCTCAGAAGACTCCTCCCCTACATACCCATATTTATACCCATCACACACATACTCATTCTCTCCCCTCCCTCTCACTCTCCCCACAAATTCACTCACCAGCACAACCAACCTCTCCTGTCCAGCTAGTCTATCCTCCAGCACCTCGACCGCATCAGGAGTCTCACGTAGGTGTATTGCAGTGCAGGATAGCAAAGAAGTGCATAAAGCGAAAGTGTAGATATTATTTTGGAGGATGAGCGCAAGTAGCGAATAGAAAAGCATACATTGATTTATTTTTAGTTTTTACCCATCTTGAGGAGAGTTCAGTGGATGAGTCGACTTTGCGAGTGTGTACATGTGAAATGAATCAAGTAGATGTAATAAAGGTGAGGCAGACAAAGAAGGAGAGGTATATTTTGATAATTCCATCGATTGCGAGAAGCATCATCTGGTACACGCTGAAGAACAGCAAGGTTGGGTGTGGGAGCATTAATGTGACGATGGTAGTCATTATGGCATGGTTGGATGGGGCAGCAAACGTGTGAGTAGGCAAACGGGGAGTAACATGCACTCAATTACTACAACGAGCTGACTGCCACACGAATAATACTTTTCCGTCCAAGTCAATTCAAATCGACAAACAGGCTGATTTACCCAGAAGCTATCGTCCCATGCAAAAAACGTCCCGAGGAACGCAAACAAGATGTTCATCGATAACGATACCAATCCCTTCGATCACATTCCGAATTCACTCCTCCCCGACTACGTCTTCCAATGCATCACTCAAATAAGTTATATCATCCAGCCAATCCTTCGCTCCGTTGTCTTCCAAAAAGATATCTTCAAATGCCTTGCACTCCTCATCTGGCACGCCTCGATTCTTCTTAGCTGCGCTTTGCTCGAATTCCTGATAATTGTACTGAATTTGCTCCTGTGAGAGTTCGGTCTTAGTCCACGAACAGCTACTATTGTTTTGAATCCCCGGATGTGATGTGTCCACATCATTGCTAAACTCACTTCCAAAAGGCGAAGGAAGACCACACTCAGTGTCCAAGTTCTGCAACTGACAAAAAGTCTGTAAGCCAGCCTTGACACTTTCCAAATTTGCTTTGTAGGACCGGTCCGTCGAGCCACATGCAGTAAGTACAATTTTGTCGGATGGCGGCTTCCAGTCATTCCATAACGCATACAGGCTTACAATTGAGTTGGTTCGTTGCCGCCGACAGCTCACATCCGTGGGTGAGTCTACACATTGCAGCCTCTGTCGCTTGGTGCCTAAGTCTTTGATTTGTTGCTTTGATTGTTCCAGCACAACATGTGAGCCTATTCCATATGCTCCTTCAACCAAGATGGATGCCTTTCGCTTCTGCGGCGAGCTATATCTAGTCGTGCAAGCCATACCCGGTTCTGCCCGTTGGTCCGGAAAATCGCTGTGGTGGGAGGAGACTTGTTCAGCGCTGACGGTATTCGTATTCTCAGGTGTGGCAACGCAATTTTCTTGTTTGGTGAAAGACGGAGCATGCGGTCTGTTTTCTAGAAAGGTGGAAAATCTTCTTCGTGGATCGCGACTCAGCAAATCGGGAGATTCAACCTTGTCAGTGTCATCGAAGAACGAGTCACACCGTTTTAATTCATCTGTAAAATTTGTCCGCTCAACGGGAGAACAGAGCTTGGAAAGAGGTGTATTCGTGTATGAGGGAACCCATGAGCTCTGACAGTCGGAGAATGTGCGAGTCTGGCGGCTGGTGTGTTGCAGGATTTCAGTCACGATATCTAAGGGGCCACTCTCCTCGTCATCAACGTAGATATCGATCGTCGATTCGCGACTGTGTTCTTTGGCCGAATTCTCTGATTCTACGTCATTAGGAATCCTCAGTCGAAGACTGTAGCGTGTAGTCCGTTCGAACCGCACATCATCGGGAAATTTAGTGATAGCACTAGTACACACTGTAGTATTGAATACGGGAAGGATAGAATGGACCTCCTTCGACTTATTGTTAGTCAATTGGAAGAATCACCGTCATGGAAAAAAAAAAGGGAAACTAACATCGATCTTATGAGACGGAAGCTGTGCTTTGAAACACGTTTCAATATCGTCCCATTCGAAAGGCAGTTGCGGTCGCGAAATTGAAAAGTTGAAGGAGCAACCAAAGGAAGAGAGGGTAGAAGAACTTGCGCAAAGACGAGTCTCCGAACAACGAGGTGCGACGCAATAAAGCGCTCCGTTTGGAAGATGAGACGGCAAGTTTGGGAAATCGACGTTGGTTGATCGCCATTTTACGTCTCCAATTATCTCTATTGTGCAATTGATATATCTGGACGAGAGCTCGACGAGAATGCAGGGTGCGGACGCCAAATTGAAGAAACAGTCTTGCGTGTGAAGGAAGTTGTACAAAAAGCTTGGAAGATCCTTCTCGGAGAGCGACCATGGAAAGAGTTGCGTCAGTTTTTCGATGGGGTTGGGGTAATCCTCGCAAGATCTTCGGATCATAGCGTGGATAAGCGTTGAAATGTTGACCTCGATCTGGTGTCGGCTCCTCTGTGGTAAACACTCGAACAGGCGAGGAAGCAGCAACATCTCGTCTGTCGGGTCTACAACTGACCATCAGTAACCTGTCAAAAGGATTCCTCATCCTCACGACTAAACTGCAAGTAACATGTGACGCGCCTCTCTGGTGTTCCAGATACTGCACAAAAGTTTCATGCAAAGCCAGTGCCACTTCGTCTTGTAGACAGGTTCTGAATAGATATTCCCACGTTGATAACTCTTCAGCTTGCGATCGCGAAAGCCTCTTCCAACATGAAACAACATCGAGGTGGCTGATGACTGCTCATTGTTAGTGGCGAGGTTGCATACGTCGGGCAGTTCTCATACGAGTCTGGTCGATAAATGATAATACAAGTGCAAGGGGCTGGACTGAGCACATACTACTGTTGGTGAATGGTGAACGCCGCACTCGTGGACAAAATATGTCAGTCGCCTTGTGGTCTTCCTCTCCAGGGAGTCCCCGCAATTGAATGTCGATGGGCAGGCTGGTGACAAGCTCACGGACGCGTTTCAATTCCTCATCTACTCGGATTGTAACCTCAGGCAAAGGATGAGTGTGCCCAGTAAAACATTTTTCGGGGTGGGAGAACAGCTATAGGTGAAGTCAGAACGATTCCACCAAAGCAAATACAGGACTGTCTCATCTCACCTGGGATTTGAGCACCATATTGGGTGTTTAGTGCTATTTGGTGCTTGCAAGTAATACTGAGTCGAGCTTGAATTGTTTAAGTGTAAACTTTACGAAAGAGTCTACACCAGTCGAAGTTGTAATGTCGCACAGGAGCATGCGACGTCACATAATTTTAATCGTGTCACATATTATTTAAATTGTAGGTGCGACATGTTGAATACTTTGCGCGGTAAGTTGCGCTTCCTATATGGCGTCCATCGAAGCCCGTGTGGTCAGTCGCTCGTTCTTATTGCCAAGCTTTGATATCTGAAGGAAGGCGTCAACTCCGTATCCTTCAAGGCTGTGGATCTCCAGGCTTCCTGCCCAGTATTCTAGATAGAAGTTAGTCCACCTGTTTCTGGAAGTTTTTGTATGCAAAACACACCTGAGTACAACCTTGACATTGGAAGCCCGATACCAAGACGCGAGTCTGGTGCTCTACCTGTCAATGATGATAGAGAGCCAATATGTGTACCCGATTCGCCGGCCTTGAGTCGTTTAATATGTTTCTTTTGTATTTCACATGCTGAATCACCCCCAGGCACTTGTAATTCTTGTAATGTCGCTAGCAGTTTTGGGACTCTTGACAGATTCTCTAGTCTTTTCTCGAGACGTGGTCCTTTGCTGAAACTCCACAGGTACGGCAGAACTTCATTTGGAATACCCCCACCCTGGTCGGAGATTCTGATGATGACGTGTTGTGCGCTCTCACAAATCAGTACCTCAATTGGTGGTGGCTTGGCATCCTTTGACCTTCGCTGCTCGATAACAGCCTGAATGGAATTTCTCAGAAGCTCACCGATGATGTATTCAAGGTGGCTCAAGATATATGGAAAAGTAGCTTCAAGATGGCCGTATATCTTGATCTCAGGCATGTCGATATGCGAGCCGTACGCGCGCTTGACTAACTCTTGCGTGGTCTTCCCACACGCTTCAACAATTTCACTCGCGTTGCATCTTAGGAAGATTTCACCCACAGCCTCCTGGTCATGGGGTGGCTGAGCATTAGGAAAGTGCCAGGGCGAGTTGAAGGTCTCAGTGAGTGCCAGATGCTGTTCCGCAATGACTCGCCGCGATATGCGCTGGACTTGTCAGTACACAGCAGCGCACTGGTTGAAGGCAGGTGTTCTTACAGATCTCAGCATGGTTCTCATGAACTTGTCCGTCTCCTCTGGCTTCATCAGGCCACGGACCTCGAGCACGCCAATGGCTAAGCGAGGTATGACGGTCGCATGCTCGGTCAAGGTTTCCTCGAGCACTTTGCAATACTTGTCATTGTCTTCCAAGGACCGTATGGCGGGGACTTTGCGAAAGCGCTCAAACGCTCTCAGGTACGACTCGTAGACGTGGGCGAGGTGAGGGTTCGCGACGACGACATAAGGCAACGTCTGTATATCGCGCAGGCGATGTGCAAGCCTAACATCGCTCAGCAGGAGTCCCAGGTGGCATGGCAGCTGTGTTGACTACCTTGTAGGAAGCTCAAGTCGGCAGTAATTGGCCGAGTCGAGAAGTCGCCGTTCGGTGAGGGTTCTCCCGAAGAAGGTCAGTTGGCGCAGGCTGATGGGTTTGGCTTCACGCTGCACCCACCTAGCACCAAGTCAGTAGAGCCCAGACATCGTCTCTGTGCGACCAGGCTTACTCGTCGAGGGCCGAGGAGGGCCTCCAAGCAGGCGCAACAGCCGCAGCGTGTGCACGTCGCCTGGGGACAATGCAGAGCAAAGCACGACCAGAAGCTGTACGGACGCCTCCACATCCCCGCACACCCAAGGAAAGACTGCTCCTGTACATGTTCATGGCGCTGGGAGCTTGGAGGGTGTCGTGGGCGCGGAGGTGTTGCACGCCCGGGGTGGAGCACGACTCAGACACATGACGCAGACGTCGCCAACACGAGCAAAATTCACATAGAATTCACAGTCAAGGGCTTGCCCTGGGCAGTGGGAGACACGGGCACCTGGGGCTCGCGGGTAGACACGACCACGTGGGCTGCACCCATCTCTTCACCAGCGGGCGTTTGCAGCCCTTGCCTGTTCCCGCGTGTGCTGCGTGATGTGTGCTGCGTGCTGTGTGCTGCCCGTGTTTGGGGGGAAGGGCGGCGTGGGAAGATGACGTCTGAGGAAACGCATTCTCCGCTGTCGTGCGTGCCAAGTGCGCATACTTTCACAGCATGCTGCATATCTGTCGCCAGGCTGCCGAGGGCACCTTCCACGTCTCCGAGTCCTTTGCGCACTGCAGCCTTCCCCCCTTCGCCGGAGACTGCGGATTGCAACGACACGTACAGCGTCATTGTTCCACCACCGCCACCTTTTAGCGAGGACCGCATCCCGACCCCAAGCCGCAGACGACATCTGCGCCTGGGACTGCAGAACCACTCCGGCCACCTCCACCGCGACCGGCGCGCACCTTCCCCCACCGCTCCCAGCGTCCAGCGCAACCACCCCGCGGCTTCCCACCCGCTCTTTCCTCGTGCCTGCCCCGTTCCTGCCGGAACAAGAAAGAGCCCACCATGGATCAGGTAAGCTTGCAGGCGAGCCGCTCACCACCACGGCGCTAACACAACGGCCACGCAGCTCGGAAGCGACATGCTCGTCGACCAGGACTTTGAGGAAAAGCAGGACGTGGCCATCATCACCCCCGAGCCCTCAGACGACCAGATGGACGAGATCGAGGGCGAGCCCGAGCCCCGCGCCGACGAGTATGAGGCCTTCCTGAAGAAGCATCTGCCCGAGCTGGTCGACCAGGAGACTGAGGCAGAAGCACACCACACGTGGGACATCCGGACGTGGCGGACCATGACAAAGCGCGAACAGGGCCCTGTCTTTGAGTGCGGTGGACACCCCTGGCGCGTCTTGTTCTTCCCATATGGCAATAATGTCGACTTTGCTTCCTTCTACCTGGAGCAGGCCTATGGTGACAAGATACCCGACGACTGGTATGCCTGCGTCCAGTTCATGCTCGTGCTCTGGAACCCCAAAGACCCATCCATGTACATCACACATACCGCGAACCACCGCTTCACCGCCGAGGAGGGCGACTGGGGCTTTACCAGGTTCGCCGAACTCCGGAAGCTCTTCGCAAATTCATGGGAAGGTCGAGGGCGACCAATGGTCGAGGATGACTCTGCCAACGTCACAGCCTACATCCGCGTGCTGAAGGACCCAACAGGTGTGCTGTGGCACAACTTTATAAAGTGAGCCGTCTCCATCGTCCCACTTCTACCACACACTTTCTGACGCAGGTGACAGTTACGATTCTAAAAAGGAGACGGGCATGGTCGGCTTGAAGAACCAGGGCGCCACATGCTACCTGAATTCCCTGCTTCAGTCATTGTACTTTACCAACGCCTTCCGCCAAGTACGTCGTTTGTCATCATTTGCAGTCCAAAAACTAATCAGCTTGCCAGGCTGTCTACCAAATCCCTACCACCGAGGATCCTGATCAGCTAAACAGCGCCTTTTCCTTACAACGACTTTTCTACATGCTCCAGACGTCCCCCCATTCTGTTTCGACAACAGACCTGACGCACTCATTTGGGTGGTCATCCAAGGAGATTTTTGAACAGCAGGACGTGCAGGAGCTGTCGCGTGTGCTCATGGACAAGCTGGATGAGAAGATGAAAGGCACAGAGGCCGAGGGCGCGTTGACAAACATGTTTGTTGGAAAGATGAAGACATATATTTCCTGCATGAACGTCGATTACGAGTCTTCTAGGATTGAGGATTTCTGGGATATCCAACTCAACGTTCGCGGGAACGAAAATTTGGACGAGAGCTTCAAGGATTACGTCCAGGTCGAAACCATGGATGGCGAGAACAAGTACTTTGCAGAAGGATTTGGTCTCCAGGATGCCAAGAAAGGTGTCATTTTTGAAAGCTTTCCCCCAGTCCTTCACCTCCAACTGAAACGCTTTGAATACGATTTCCAACGCGACGCCATGATGAAAGTCAACGACCGATACGAGTTTCCTGAAGTGTTCGACGCCTCGCCGTACCTCTCCGATGCAGCTGATCGCTCCGAGCCTTGGATTTACCACTTGCATGGCGTATTGGTGCACAGTGGTGATCTCAATGCGGGACATTATTATGCTTTCCTCAAACCCACTCGGGACGGACACTACTACAAGTTTGACGACGATCGCGTAACGCGTGCGACACTTCGCGAGGCTTTAGAAGAGAACTTTGGCGGCGACTACGCGCAAGCTAACGGGAACGCTGCTCAGCGGAACCCATACACTCGCACATGGTCTTCGAAGCGCTCTATGAGTGCCTACATGCTGGTCTACATTAGGGAAAGTCGACTTGATTCAGTTCTCATGACGGGAAAGACCGTGGATCCGCCCAAGCATCTTGCGGAGAGAGTCGCAGAAGAAAGGGCGATACTTGAGCGTCGAAAGAAGGAACGTGAGGAAGCACACTTGTACATGGATGTTGCGGTAGCATCGGATAACAACTTCAAACTCTACCAAGGATTTGACATCGTGCCCTGGAAAGGCGATTCGGAGGGCGAGGGCAACCCCAAAGTCTACAAAGTACTTCGCGCCATGACCATGGCTGAATTCGCCAAAATCATCGGCGAGGACATTGAAGTTGACGCGGACATGCTGCGACCGTGGTCCATGGTCAACCGCCAAAATGGCACCGTTCGCCCCGATACTGTACTCGACTTTCCCGATATGACCATGGAAGAAGCTGCTAGCAAACACAGCACGAAGCAAGCACAGTTTAGACTATGGATAGAAAAGGCTGAGAAGCGCGATGAAAACGGCGTACCAGTTTTTGGAGATAAGCTGGTTGATCTGAAGAACGTGCAAGCCAACAGGCCAATCATGATCTTCCTAAAACATTTCGACGCCAAAGTACAGAGTTTGTACGGTATCAGCACGTTTTATGCTGCTATTCAAGACAAAGTATCTGACTTGAGTCCCATAATCAACAAGATCATGGGCTGGCCTGCTGGAACACAAATCAAGCTCTCGGAGGAGATTAAGCAAAACATGATCGAAGCCATGAAGCCCAAGTCTACCTTGGCAGCATCGGAAATTCAAGACGGCGACATCATCACAGTTCAACGGGTACCGAGCGACAAAGAAGTGGAACTACTGAAAGCGTCCGGAGGCTATGTTGAAGCCAAGGAATTCTACGACTACCTGCTCAACAGAATCAATGTCGAGTTTGTACCAAAATTGGCAGATGCGACGGAGCTGCCTACATTCTCATTGACATTGAGCAAAAAAATGGCATACGATCAGTTCGCTACAAAGGTGGCCGAGCATCTCAAGGTCGACGCTACTCACATTCGGTTCAGCACTGTCAACTCCGCAGGAAAACCAAAACAGGTTGTTAAGTACAACCCGAACGCGACGTTGAACAACATTTTGATTCCTGGCCCTTACAACTACTCAAATAGTGCAGCGCAGCGACCAGACGCTTTGTTCTACGAAGTTCTGGAAATGAGCTTGAAAGAATTGGAAACGAGGAAACCGGTCAAGGTGACATGGTTGCCAGATGGTCTCAGCAAAGAGGAGGAGCACACACTGATGGTGCCTAAGAATGCCCAAGTGTCGGACCTCTTGGAAGCGCTGCAGAAGAAGGCCAACATTAGCGACGAGGTGATGGCCAAGGTCCATGCGTACGAGACGCACTCTCACAAGTTCCACAAAGTGCTACCATTGGATCATTCGATTCTGAATCTTTACGACTATGCACAGATCTACGCAGCCCCTCTGCAAGAGGAAGATTCGTCAAGAATTATCACGGTATTCCACTTTGACAAAGAGCCTGGGAAAGCACACGGCATTCCCTTCCAGTTCGCCTTGAAAGAGGTAAGATGTCCAGAAACGAATGACCTAACAAACACGTGCTGACATTTCACAGGATGAGCCATTTTCTGAGACCAAGAAGCGCCTTTCGGACTTTACAAAGATCAAGGGCAAACAGCTTGACAAGATCAAGTTTGTCCTAGTCAGCAAACCCCAGTACTCACGACCAGAAACCATCGATGACGGTAAGCAGACCTTTCTCCCCACGCATCTATGCAATTCTAACAACTTTGTAGAAGAAGTTTTGTGGGACATTGTAGGGCCACGTGATGATATTGCTCTTGGCCTCGATCACCCGAACAAGACGCGAAGTTTCTGGGGCAAGACGGATTCCATCTTCATTCGATGAAGAGCGAGTGCTACATTGTAGGATATACAGACTGGTAAGCCGGCGATTGATTGTTGATTTGGACGTGTCGTGCAACGTACGGGGCGTTGAGTTGTTTTGCCTCGTCAGGTTGGTGTTGGTAAAGGCAGTGTAGATGCCTTTTTCGCATTCAAGTGGCGCAATGGAACAGGTACTGAGGATGGGGCATGTGAGGAGGAGAAGAGCGTGCTCTCGTATGCATAGCGTGGGAGTCGGGTAGACGCGTGCCGGCTTGGGTTCAAGAATCGATGGCGAATATGTGTAGGCTAGCGTTCTGGCTTGTCTGGGAAAAACGTAGAGGATGACGTGTTGGTATACGCAACATGCATCATTCTTAGAATAAGTAAAAAGGGTTTCACGTAGATTTACAACTTGGCGATGGACGCAGAGTGATTCTCTCCCATTGGACAATCCTTCCCCGCGCTTTCTACTTCGCATCCCTGAGTCGGCGAAACAAACCGCCGACACCGCGTTATCGACAGCTGTTACCAAACAGGACAGTTCAGTGGAACTCTCCTCGCGCAGCCAACACTCTCCACCACCACCACGATGCGGTCCCTCCTCACAGTCGCCACTGCGCTGCTCGCCTATGGCACCGCCGTCTGCGCCACCGCGCTGACTTACAAACTTGAAGCCCACGAGAAGGCCTGTTTCTTTGCGCAAGTCGACAACAAGGGAACCAAAGTCGCCTTTTACTTCGCCGTGCAAAGCGGAGGCAGCTTCGACGTCGACTACAGTGTTGTGGGGCCTTCGTCGCATGTCGCGGGATCGACAGACACGCAGGCTTCCGAGCGGGTTATCCTGGATGGAACCAAGGAGAGACAGGGCGACTTTGTGTTTACTGCCAACGAGGTGGGCGAGTATCGCTTCTGCTTCAACAATGAGATGAGCACTTTTGCAGAGAAGATGGTCGACTTTGAGATTGCTGTATGTTGTCCTTTCCCCCCGTCGACACTTGTGTTTCTCCTGCTCTACTCACTGCAGTCGATTGTCATTGCTAACTCTCCTCAGGTCGAGAACGAAGCTCCCCGCGCCGCAATCCCCTCCAAGCAAGGCTCCTCCCCCGAGCAAACCTCTGTCCTTGAGGAATCCATCCTCAAGCTCTCCGCCCAACTGTCGACCATCTCCCGTAACCAGAAGTACTTCCGCACGCGCGAGAACCGCAACTTCAGCACGGTCAAGAGCACCGAGAAGCGCATCTTCAACTTTTCGCTCATGGAGAGTGGGCTTATGATCACCATGGCCGGGCTGCAGGTCTTCATTGTGCGATTCTTTTTCCAGGGCGCAAGGAAAGGTATATTATGATCCCTTCTAATGGCATAGTTGTGTTGGTGAGTTGGTGGAAGAGGGGTTATTTGGTGGGATGTGCGCTGATCTTTGGCTAGGATATGTATGAGTGATGGTCCTGGCGTAACAATTGCGGGGAAGATTGGAGAACAAGGAAGAAGTTGGGAGAGGAGATGGGGTCCTGCATTCTGGGTTACTTTGGCGGGCGCTATCGGATTGTGAGCGCTGTACCATTACCATGGTTTCGTTATGGCATTTTAGGGAAAAGACCGGCTCGGGGAATAGAGAACATTTCACATGAGACAATCTGTTTGTGCGTGAATGCTCCTTTGCTATATATACCTTTCACACCAACATGGAGGTCCATGAGTTCTGAAACTCACCACACTGAAATATACCATTGCCCAAATAAAAGCACTTCCTTTTCTACAAAGTGAAGGTATGCACTCGAACGACAATCACGGGTAGGTATTGCATCACACTACACACTACACACAGCACAGAACACAGAACACAGAACACACTTCTTCTCTCCTTCCATTCTAAACCCCTTCGTCATCCAAAATAATTTTGTTAATAATACATCATCTCCGTACTTCTATCCCATCTTTATTTTTTTTAATCCACTTCTTCTTTCTCCTCTCCTCTCCCTTCCAAAAAAAAAGAGAATTAGTCCAAGACTTACACTACTACTACTACTACTACTACTACTACTACTACTACTACTACTACTACTACTACTACTACTACTACTACAACAATTACTACATTTTTACACTTTAGAATTTTTACATTCCCCCCTCGTCATACAGTCCTAGCCCCACTTCACCAGTAACAGTATAATTCTCTTTTCTTTTCTCTTTTCTCTTTTCTCTTTTTTCTTTCTTCTTCTTTTTTTTGTTAAATCGATGAGGGGGAATAGACGCACTTACTTGTTCATTTGTTCACTTGTACACTGACTGACTAACTCTAAGATGGATGGCATCGCCGTGCGTGGGTGGTATTGTGGGATGGGCATTGATGTGCTGTTCATGGTCCAGGCGGTATTATGGGGGGGTGTTTTGTATGTGGGGGAGGGGGGGCGTTGCGGCTGTGGCGTTTTTGTGGAGTGGGGGTGGGGGGTGAGTAGTTTGTTTTGTGTGGCGGATGCGGATGGGGATGGGGATGGGGATGGGGATGGGGATGGGGGAGGTTGGAGAAGTGGGGGTGAGTGAGTGGGGGTAGGATGGTTGCAGGAAGGAGTAGTAGTTTGTCTTTATATTCTCTGTTATTTCTACTGGGTGATTGCATATTTTTTTGTGTTGTCTTTTGGGTGAAAGTGGAGTTTTGCAGATTCGTGGTTGGTGATTTTGTCGGTTTTGGAAGGATGATGATGATGATGGGTGTGAGGCGGGAGAGAATGATTGGGAAAAAGGTTACGAGTATTGATGTCAAGCAGTTCTTCGTCTTGAGGGCGTGCGGAAAGAGGGGAGATAAGAGTAGACTGTGGGAGAAAAGAAAATGCTACTTGGACAAAATATACAGCAATATTGGTAATTGCTAGACGATGCTCCAAGTCGACTGTCACGCAATGTCACCTTCGATCTGGAGGATATGGTCATACATGTACAGATGTAAACGTGCACCTCATCTGCAGGTCTAACGTAAGACCACACTCCAACCACAGCATACACGTATATATTTCCTTCCAGTTGATTGCCTGCAGCTGACAAGATGTTGGCGATTGTAGTCGCGAGTGGCAAACAGTGTTTTAGTGGACACGGTGAAGCCGTGAAACAGCATTCTAGATGACGTTAGATCTTTGAGAAGTAATCTCTAGGTGACGACTCTCTACTTACAAACATTGTTACTCACAATCAGTCACAAGTGCAAGTAGAAAGGATGATATTCACCAACACCTACACACGCTGTAGAGTACATAAAGTCATTGTAAGCCATGTGTTGCTTCGTATTTTGCTATACTATAAACTTTTGCTTTGCTTTGAACGCCTTGTTTGGCGTTGGGCACTGAAGAAGAAAAAGAAGGTGCAGGTGAGCAGTGTAGAGACCAACTCGGTCGACTCATTCATCGTAGAAGGAGCTATGCACGCCGAATCCACTTACAAAAAGTGAGAGCAAGCATTGAATCAAAAAAAACCGAATACTGAAGACGAGGAAACGAAAATGCTAGTTCATCAAATTGTCATGGCATAGCACAAACACTGTCAAGTCTATGATGCAGTATGGAAAAACAAGCCCATTACTCCCAGCTAAACGTCATTCCAGTCGTAACTTTTCGTAAAGTCTGCTCAAATTACTTGATGGTGCTAAGAAAGGAGTGCCTTGCTATCGGGCATCTTCACCCCAACACCGTGATGGCTCTAGGATCGCAGAAGTGCGGGGTGCGGCGAGGGTGAGCGTCCTCGCAGCGCAGGCGAACTGGGATGCAACATGGGACTAGCAGCCGCACTGAGAGCGTCGAGACTGAGCTGGCTTATAACGTCCAAGTTGCCCTGCACAAGTTCGTCGCTCAAGTCCAGCATCAGACGCAGCTCGTTGGCCTTGAGCTGCTGGCCAAGCCCAATCATCAACTGCTCCTTGTTGGCGCTGCCAGGGACCTCGTAGTAGGCCCAGCGATAGCCTATATCAGACAAACTGTGCGGCTCTGCTGGCGTCGTGACGCGCGCCAGGACACGTCGCACGTCCATGCCAAAGACGCCTGAGATGTGGGGTGCGTTGCTCAGGCCTCCCAGCGTGGATCGCAGCGACCTGGGCAGGTTGCTGTCTTTCTCAAGGGGGGACTCGTTGAGACGCTTCGAGGCGCCGGCGTCCTGCAGCTTTGCACGCTTGAAGACGGCGTTTTTGAGCTCTGTGACGCCGAGCACAATGTACAGCTCCTTGCCCTCCTTGGCGGTGTTGTACAGCCACTCCCTAGCCTCTGGGTCGTCGCACACGGCCTGGAAGGCCTGGTGAGGGCTCTGGCTGGTGCGCTGGATCATCTGCTCGGCCTTGACCGTCAGCAGGTTGGGCTGTCTGAATATCCTCCCCAGCTCGAACTTGTGGCCGTAGTTTGTCGTGAAGCGGCCCTCGGTGTCGATGGAGAAGAGGTCGCGGTAGCGGAGCTGAATGTGGTAGTCATTGAGGTCTTCGACCTCCTCCTGGGCCTTTGTGGAGAAGAAGCTGTCGCGTTCGGGATGCAGCGGGTGTGTGAGCAGCAGGCCGACGGTGACGAGGTCGGCGGGGAGGGGCTTTGGGAGCAGGCCGTGGAGCACCATGTTCACAATTCGGCTTCGCGAGTCTAGGGAGTCAAGTAGTTAGGCAGGTCAGTTGCGAGGTTCAGGGAGATGGTCGAGCTGTGTGGAAGCCTTTGAGAGGGAGTGAGCGTTGGGGAGCGCAAGCACTCCATGCTGAGGTGTCCCGCATCGCGAATCACAGACTCGGTGCTTGGCTCGATCCAGCTAGGGGCAATCCCTACGCTTTCACGTTGGCAGCGACGACCTGGCATTGGACAATGTCGCGGTTGCTGGGAAGAAGGCCAGGACGCTGGCTAGCATCCGTCTGGCAGGTGGGAGTTCGATGCTAACGAAAAGTCACGTGCTCACGCGACGGACCAAGCACCCAGCCCGCCGATCCAGAGCGAGCGTGGTGTTGGCCACAAGCTCGAGGGAAGGCCACGGCCAAGCTTCAGGTCCCCCGCCCCGCGTCCAGATATGTTTGATGCCGTTTCCACGAGCCTGCCTAGGGGCACCTTGCAGGGCCTGTGTCGCAAAACGGCGTCGCCCTCGTCAGAAACATGGCGCCGAATCAAAACAGGTGCACATGGACAGCTGGTCGTCGCGCTGGGATTCTCGGGGCACCCTCGCGTCCGTCGAAGAGGGGACGGGTTCAACGTGTGCGGGGTCCCTCAACCCACGTCAAACTCGCCTGCATGGCCAGGGAGGGCGTCAGGTGGGTTGCAGTGACTTGTCGGGCTGAGTAACAATTACTTATCCCAATGCATGTCCCAAACTGGCAGCCACCTCCCCCAGAGGAGAGGCTCGTTTCAGCACCAGGTCACAACGAGACAGTCGCCGGCCAAGTCTAGGAAATGATAGTGGTTGGTGTGTGATGGCTTCTGAAGCCGGTGCGGAGTTTGAGTTTAAAGCCTGCACGAGAACTCGACGCTTGCACGCCAGCCGTAATGCTTCGATAGTAATTGTTTGTCAACCCTAGCACCGCTGACAATGCATATCGAGGGAGCAGCAGGCCTAGACTGCAGGTTGCCGCAGACAGCGCCCACGTCTAGCATACAACTCCAGTGCAGCGTCGACAGCCACGCCCATGTCGACGCTGGACAACGACGAGCTGGCAGGCTGTCGTGTCTGGCGTGGGGAGCACGCTCGACCATCTCCGGCCAGGAAAATGGCGCGTGGAGGTGCACGACGAAGAGATAGCTCTCGCTGTCCAGGACGAGGAGATAAGTCAGGCCAGTCAACACGAGAACGCGCCGAGCTACTTATCGATAGGGCATGGCGGGGCTCAAGAAGCATCGCGAAGAGAGCCGACGTCACCAGCCATCGGTAACCCACCCCAACCCACTTGGTCCCGTTTTTCGGCTGGGTCTCCGGCGCATCTCCCCTGTTATCATGCTGAAAAGCCCACATGCGGTTGCAATTGACGAATCATGCGTGCTTCATGACGTTGGATCGCGGTGACAAACGGCCACACGTCACTGCACACCACACCCGGAAACTCGTGGATGAGGCCAGCAGCTTTCTGCTCAAGACTACTTGAACCCCTCGCTGCCCCTCTCTTTCAGCCCATCTACAACTGCCACTTCACCCCAATCCTCAATTGAATCCCTTCAATCACATTCCTCTTTCACACCAACACACACGTTCATCACAATGGTTCCCGTTCCCAAAGCAACCGAGCTCAAGGACCTCTTCAGCCTCAAGGGCAAGGTCGTTGTCGTCACCGGTGCCTCAGGCCCTACCGGCATTGGAATTGAGGCTGCTCGTGGCTGCGCTGAATACGGCGCTGACCTCGCCATCACATACAACTCTCGCGCAGAGGGTGCCGAGAAGAACGCAAAGGAGCTGTCGGAGAAGTACGGTGTCAAGGTCAAGGCCTACAAGTGCCAGGTCGGTGTCTACTCGCAGTGCGAGGATCTCGTCAAGAACGTCGTCAAGGACTTTGGCAAGGTCGATGTCTTCATCGCCAACGCCGGCAAGACTGCTGACAACGGCATCCTCGATGCCAGTGTTGAGCAGTGGAACGAGGTCATCGAGACTGATCTGACTGGAACCTTCAACTGCGCACGTGCCGTTGGCCTTCACTTCCGCGAGCGCAAGACTGGCTCGCTCGTCATCACCGCCTCCATGTCCGGCCACATTGCCAACTTCCCCCAGGAGCAGACCTCATACAACGTCGCCAAGGCTGGCTGCATCCACCTCGCTAGGTCGTTGGCCAACGAATGGAGGGACTTTGCCCGTGTCAACTCCATCTCCCCTGGATACATTGACACTGGTCTTTCCGACTTCGTTCCCCAGGACATTCAGAAGCTGTGGCACTCCATGATCCCCATGGGCCGTGACGCAAAGGCCACCGAGCTCAAGGGCGCATACGTCTACTTTGCCTCGGATGCCTCTTCCTACTGCACTGTAAGTTATCTTGACTCACTCTATTGCTATCAAAAACTAATGAGATCAGGGCTCCGATCTCCTCATTGACGGCGGTTACTGCGCCAGGTAAACGTGTCGCCCACTAAAATATAGAATGGGTGCACGCACGAATAATGAAGAAAAAAAATACCAGGCTATGTTGGTAGCTGTGCTCCATCAATGTATATAGTAATGAAAGTATGAATGAATGCTCAAAGTATAAACAAACAACAATCTTTCCTGTGCATAATAGACGTGTATGTACACGGACTTTGATTGAAAACGGCCAACTTTCCGTCTGTAATTTGTCAGCCGTGCTTTGGTACTTAAGGTACTCTGCTGACGGACAAGACAATTAAACTCCGTCAATAATATCGAGAACCTTGGAAGTGATTTCAACTCTGCAAGAACAATGATTGTCAAATCTCAAGACTTATGACCGAGCTAGGCCGGTGTTGCTTCTTCCCCGCAGCGTGCATATCGACTCGCAGCACATGAACCGAGGGACGACCGTGATCAACATCTAAATACGACAATACAGCCCACTACAAATATGACTTCAAACATTTTGAGCACCACGAAATGGCGACGCCCAAATCCAATACTACTCCCGTCTCATACAAAATGGAAGCCCACAAAAAGGAAACCTTTGGTAACCTAGGTCCATGGGCTGAACCTGCCTGGTGCGGCTCCCTCGCATCGCCATATTACAATGAATCGCACAAAAAACTGCGCAATACCATGCGCCAATATATCGATGAAAAGATTATCCCTTACATGCTTGAATGGGAGGAGAAGGGCGATGCGCCGCGAGAAGTTCAGATGGAATGGGCACGTTCTGGCTTCTCCTTCGCTGAGGTTCCAGAGCCGTACAGACCAAAAGATGTCCCAGGACCTGCGGGCATTCCAGTCGCGGAGCTAGATGTATTCCACTTGCTGATATCTAGCGATGAAAGCAGTCGAATTGAGGGTGGAATTGGCACCACGCTGTCAGGCGGTAGTGTCATTGGCGCGCCCCCAATCGTGCATCACGGTACCGAGGAGCAGAAGAAGAAGTGGTTACCTGGCCTGTTTAACTGGGACACCAGTTTCTCCCTCGGTATCACAGAGCCCAGTGGTGGAGTACGCGTCGCTCCCACGACACATTGCGATGATATGCTAACTCCCTGCAGTCAGACGTAGCCAACATCCTCACTACTGCCGAGAAAACTACAGACGGAAAATACTACATTGTCAACGGCTACAAGAAATGGATCACCGGTATGCCCTGGGCCACTCACATGACAACCGCCGTCCGCACAGGCGGTCCCGGCGCATCTGGCCTCTCCATGCTCGTCATTCCATGCAACGCTCCAGGCGTCACCCACCGCCGGATCCCCAACAGCGGCCAAAAAGGCGGCGGGGCCTCATTCGTGGAGCTTGACGACTTACGCGTTCCCGTGGCCAATCTTCTCGGCGCAGAAAACCAAGGCTTCCGCATCATCATGACAAACTTCAACAAGGAGCGTTACCTCATGTCTGTTGGCTGCAATCGCAAAGCCCGCACCTGCCTCAGTCACTCTTGGGACTACGCGACCAAGCGGCACACTTTTGGAAAACCACTCATCTCCAATCAAATCATCGCGCACAAATTGGCAACCATCGGACGCTATGTGGAGAGTCACTGGGCATGGCTCGAGCAGCTGGCATACCACATCCAGCAGAGTCCTTTGGGATGGCAGGACCCAGAGATTGCAGGACAGATTGCACTGAGCAAGGTGCACGGAGGCAGGATTCTGGAGATGGCAAATAGAGAGGCGCAACAGATCTTTGGGGGTGCAGGGTATCAGAAGGGTGGGCCTGGCGCAGTGGTCGAGCAAATCAGTCGGGATTTGAGGATGATGGTATGTCCAGTCTCTTGTACTTTTGAAGAATTTATTGGAAGTGCTAACACGAATAGGTCGTTGGTGGTGGAAGCGAGGAAATCATCGCGGATTTGGCGGTGCGGCAGGAGACTGCGCTGGCGAAGAAACGCGGATGGAAGTTGTGACGTACAGATTAAGTGTCTTGATGCGTCGCTCTTTTCCCTTCATAGTATCACTTTATGTAATGGGAAAAAATGATAATTTTCTAATCGAATGCATTTCGTTCATTCAACTTTCATATTCTGTACCGTCTACCGCTTGTCTTCCCACATCGCCATAACGTATTTATACTCGTCGATAAAAGTCCCGCATTGGTATGCCTAAAACGTGTCCGCTTCCAGCTGGACGAGTACTACAACAACAACAACAACAACAACAACATCAAGAGCGTCTTGCTTGTGAGCGCAAAGTGGCCGTTCTTTGTTTCTGCAACTGGCAACATGAATGGACAAGATGGTCACGAATGCAAACCGCTGGTTTCGATGTATGAAGTGCAGTATATGTGTAGTACAGTAGCTTTGGATCTGTGTGCGTAGTAATGCTGTTTGTAATGTGATATGCCTGTCATAATAATTTGCTTGTATTGTTATGATGAAGCAAAAGAGAAATTTCCTACCGCACAAGCTTATAGATAGATTTACTCCTACGCGACAATTATTTTCTCATGTAGGCACATATTGCCAGACGTGAGACTTTCAATTGCAAAATAAGCTAATTTTTGATTAGGCTTGTATTTATACTGATCTAAGTACAGAATAGAGAAATAATCTTGGAAAAAGACTCTACAATTGAATTGAAGGAGAATAACTCTACTTCTCCAGCCATTTCCATGTAATCTGAAATTCTCAATGCTGTGTTGTGACGCACAGGCCTGCTTCAGGCCTTCTATGCAATCTACAGGAGGGCCAACGTGTCCCAAACGGGTTGTGTGGGGTAACTGCATCTTGATCAGCTAACCTCACCTCACTTCATACTTTGCTCTCTGGACGTTATCAAGACGGTATTAAAACAGGTCAATAATACGTTGTTGACACCTCCTATTCGTCAATATATCTGAGCTTTTCTACTCGTCTTACTTACTACCTTCAAGGTTGCATTGCACGCGACGGGTATACATCATGACAGGACTACCTAAGAATCTCATCAGCACGTACCAAAAGTACAAAATTTATACGTAGGTCCTTTATATTTCACGTTTTCATGCCATGACTCGCAACTGTAATGGTTTACAGGTCTGTTTGAGTGATCAGCTGAGACGATCAATAGGGACTTCATTGCGAAATGGCTCGCATCCACAGCAAGAAAGCATGGTTACATATCACCCAAGTCCAAGAAGCACAAGGTACCCCAAGGCCAGCCCACATACACAGTCGCCCTCAAGGAATGGACGGCTCTTGCTGAATTCATCGTCGGGCTAACCGACCCGCCTGTTGACATCCCAGAGAAGCTTGCGTTGTTATTGGATGCAACAATCAGTCTTCGCCAATACTATTCTGAAAGCTTGTCTGAATCCCTGAAAGCCTCACCTGATACACGTGAATCGGACAATCGGCACACATTCTTCCTCGGCGTCTTGAAGAAAGTGCGCGACGTGCTCAGTCCAAGACTCCCCAAGTCCTACGCGTCCGCGAAGAAGCCCCAGAGCTTTGGGGATATCGTGAACATTTTCGAGCATCTAGACTTGGAGGAGCCTTCCGAGGCGTTCCAACAAGCTCCCAACATAACGGTATTGCAACCTAACGAACCAATCTACAAAGCGGAACGCCAGAGTGACCTTGAAGAGAGCTTCTTTGCCTTTTACCTTCTTCTGTACGATTTCAACAGGCTACGTACAGAGGTCTCACGAGCTTGGACTGGGTATAAAATCGGCACGCACGACATTGTCGCGGCGGCAATTACCACAAATACTGCAGTGGATCTTGCTCGATCGATGACAGAGGATCTAAAGAGTGTATTTTCAAAGTATGGCGGATCCTCGGGGATGCTCGAGACATATTATGCTGCTGCATGCCTTTCATCTGGGCAATCACATAATGGCCAACCAGGCGATGATATGAATTTCGCCACGTACAAACTCGCCGACACTGTGTTCTGGCCTGCTTTTCGGCTTCTGACTGCGTTTTGCGATGTGCTGAAAGCAACGGACATGCCTGAGATGAAACGCGGTTTTTATGGCGTATACAACCCCTCTTCGAAACGCAAGTACAAGAGTGACAGAGAGAAGTACCTGGAAGACAAGATCCTGTTACTGGAGATGCTTCCAGAATTCTATTTCTACTGCCGCGCTACTGGGTCCAGTCCGGCTCCAGTGGAAGACGAGCTCACTCGAGGTCTGCGCACAATGTTTAAAACGAAGGAAGTTGGCCTTCCACTCGCATTTGCTACGACGCTTTTCCTAGAAATACACCACATGCTACGAGACGAGGTAGACGATGGCTTCATGAAGCTCACTGACGTGACGCACTTCGTGCAATCCAATGTTAAGGAGGAGCTTCGATTTCACGCTGGTATCGACATGGAGACGTGGCCAAACGAGAACGACCAAGTCATGAACCAATTCATTGATGAGCTACAATTCTGGTGCCACGAGGATCAGCAGCTCATTTTTGCAAAGCAACAAAACCGAATCACCATGCCTGAGCCATTTCACCTCTACAGAAAGCATCCCTGGTCCTGTGGCTTATGGAAATACTTCGCTTTAATACGCCACCACGAGCTCAGCATCGTATTCACGAATGCCTGGGGCTCAGTCATTTCTTGTGCTCACTTGTACAACGCAGCAAAAACAAGAAACAAGGCGCACAAAATGGAGTGGAAGGACATGGACGTCGTAATCGGATTGCAAGGCACCAGCACCTTCTTCGTCGGCACCGACGCCCCAGATTCTGCAGACGAGTGTGCAACGAGATTCGCACTAGCAATGGGCGCTTCGGCCGCGAATCTAGCAAAATCCACGCGCAAGAAAAAAGGCCTCCTCGTGTCGAAGCGCGGACCAAAGGGGCTGAAGGAACTCGGGCCCGTCCTCCAAACATTCCGCAACAGCTTCTGCGAATCAGGCCAGCAAAACGGCCTCCGCGCTGAAGACGTGCAGAGGATTCTTGAAAAATCAAACTGGGAGTACGAATTAGATGGCGACAACAACATTTCCACCGCGTACAGAGACACGGACACCGCCACGCCGAAAAAAACACCGCCAGCCAGCCATCTCAGCGTCGCTAAACTACTCGGCCTCCTGCGCGACCTGTTGCATGCGGAGATGGTAGAGATTGCCTTTGACTACCTGAGACTACACAGACAATGCTGGCGCTTGCTCCGCGCCGTCAACAAGACCTGTCGCGTCGACCTTATCCGCATATTCGGGCCAGACTACATCGAAAAGGACAGCCAACTCCCGTTTGTGGTCGGGTATGTGCTCATATCTGCTGCGTCTGGTCAGGAAATAGAGAGCTTGCTCAAGGCGAGGTTGCCGGATGCTAGCGTGACGGCCAAATTGCTGGAAGATGCGGCGGGTGCTATTCAAGACATGATTGACACGGGTGCTGGGGCGCTCATTGTAGACACTGTTTTACCAAAGGTTCTGGGCATGGAGATTAGTTTTGAAAATGAAGAGTAGCTGTGCTTTTGGATGAGGATGTTGGGCCACCAACCCGGGGGTTGAATGCGTGTCAAGGGGAGATGTAGTACGTAATTTACAATTGATAGCTGCTTGCAAAAGTTTGAAAAAAAGGGAGAAANTACCAAAGGTTCTGGGCATGGAGATTAGTTTTGAAAATGAAGAGTAGCTGTGCTTTTGGATGAGGATGTTGGGCCACCAACCCGGGGGTTGAATGCGTGTCAAGGGGAGATGTAGTACGTAATTTACAATTGATAGCTGCTTGCAAAAGTTTGAAAAAAAGGGAGAAAAGTACAACATAGGGTTTTTTTTTAAAGGATCATGGTGATGAGAATGGGAGATGTCTTTGTATTGGGGTTCGGACAGGTAGGAGATTACTAGGAGCTTTGATAACAAAAAAAATGGCTTCTACAGATTTTACTATAACTGATTCAAGCCTGTGGTCTACCATACCCGATATCAGGATTATAATATGGCGCACTAGGCCCTCGGCTACGATGGGGATAAGACTGGCCCGCATCATGGGGCGTGTTGTAAGCGCCTCGAAAGCCATTATGAGGCCCACCAACATTCCCACGAGCACCTCCACGCGGATTGACGTGAGCGCCATGGGGATTTCCATGAGCACCGTGAGAACTGCTATGAGCACCACGGGGATTGTTGTAAGCCCCACGATGAGGATTAGAAGCCCCACGTTGAGGATTATAAGCGCCGCGAGGAGCGTTGAACACACCGCGCCCACCTCTTTGCTGGCCGTGACCACGATGCGCACCGAATTGTGGAGAGAATGGCTGAGGCTCGCGCCTCCAATGTTTCTGGAAGAATTCCCTCCCTACAATGTGCTTCTTGAATTCCATTGAGCGTAGCAAGACTGGTCCGCCTTTGTCCTCGCGGACCAAAACCGCACATCGGAGTGGGCCGGGCTGCTGCCTTAGCAGAGTCCGAAGTTGCGACAGCAGGCCAGCGAGTTTTTGCAGATTCTCTTGCTGGTTGTCTTCCCATTTCTTGATCCTTGGTTGCGCGTCTTCGCGTATGATTCGGAGGATCTTGCCGGTGCCTGCTTGGTATCGGCCGGTGAAGAGGATGGATGTTCGACCGAACCAGAGTTGGTCCATGCATGCAACGAGTGGCTGACCATCAGGCTTTCGCACTTGTGTCTTGAGTTCTGCCATTTGGGCTGTGGGTACGATGTGGCCTTTTTGCAATACCCGGATGGGAGCATTGTACACTAGGTGCGGCTTCTGTGCGGGCCCACCACTGACTGCTGTTGCCTCTGGAGGAGAAACTTCGTCAGATGCTCCGTCATCGTATGCATCTGCTTCGAAGCGTACGACTACGTTGAGGGGTCCCATCTTGTAACGGACAGCGCGGTAGTGACTTGTTGCGTCGTTCATTCCTTCTGCAGGCTGAGTGAAGAATCGCTCAAAGTTGCCTCCGTAGCCGGATCCATCTGACATCTTCCAATACCCGCCTGAATCTTTGCGAACGATAATCAGTGTGTTGTACACAAGGAAAATATCCAGGCGGAAGGGCCCGTTGATTTTTCCTTGCACAAATTCAAGAAGTATGCGGAGGTTATTACGGTCGGCCAGCACGTCGACATCCATGAATTGGTAGTCAGGGTTCATGGCACCGATTGCATGAAACATGGGTGAATATGGATTATTGGGTTGTCTCACGTAGTTGTAATCTGCGTACTGGAGGCCAGTGTCCCCATCTAGTGTGTGTGGTAATATAGGTGCTTGCCATTTTGCAGGCTCACCCGGTACTAATAGAGTTAGCGCACTGTGACTGATCAAGTGCTCGTATAAGAGATTAAGATTAAATGTCTAAACTTACCATATATGGTGTTTGTGCCATCGGTAGATGCTTGCCAGTTGTAACAACACACTATCTCTGGTTCCGTATCCCATGTTACGGGCCCAGGAACAGGAACGACGGAATCTGCTTGAATTGTATGGAGTACAGCACCTGCATCTCTAGCGATAGCATTATCGAACCGCAGCCTCTTCTTTTTCTGCTTCGCCGTCAACACTTTCGGCTTTTCGATATCGTCTTTAGCTTCAAGACCTAGGTCGTCCCCATCCTCGACATCCTCGACATCCTCAACATCCATTTCTTCCACATCTCCATCGTTCAGAGTAAGATTTTCAGGCGCTAGATCCACCTGAGGATTCACTGCAACGGCTTCTGCAGCTGATTTGGAAGGCGCATTCGTAGGATTTGGTTTATTTTGTGAGCTTGCATGTGTTTTTGCATTTGGCTGCACCTCGTCTTTTGTATTCTGCGTTGGTTTTTCACGCTTGCGATTCCTCGGTCCACGATTTCGCCTCGGAGGTTTCACACTGGGATCTTAATCGAAGGAGTAAGCTTGAGAAGGAGCATGCCAAGTAAGGCTCTCAACATGCGAAAAGCCTACCTTGCACGATTGATTGTGACATTTTGATGATAATGTGCCTCGCACGTGCGTATTTTAGAATACGTCCAATGAAAATGACTTGAGGGACCTAAAGCAATGTCTTAGGTAAGTTGATGCTATTGTTCTGCTCATGGTACCGCACTGTTGGGTCACGTTTTCTAAGTAGAGTAGCAATATTACCTTTGTGCTCGCTAGACGAATCGTCGAGCTAAGCAAGCGTTTATAGTTACGAGCAACAGGATGTGGAGGTGTGACGGCAATGAGATGGCCGACCTGTTGAAGGCGATAGGCTTCGTAGGAGATGAAAAAGGAAGTCGTGTCGTGAGTCCATTACCCCTGCGCGGGTCGGTGATTGGACAGTCGCCACAGAGCCTTGCTAGCGGTTCATGAGCCGCAAGCGCTGCATCGTGAGCGCCTCTGCATCATGACAGTCCCCTCTTCAGAATGCGCCGCAAAAGTCTTAGTCCTGCCGCCGGTAAGGCTGACAAGTCTCTTCTCAGACTCCATATACTTGATACATTTTATTAATAAGCCCACCGTGCCACGGTCCCGCAGCCCCTCCCGGCGAACCACAACGTCATCCCAAGCGCCCCTAACCGTAGTCTAGAGAGCATGCATATTGACGCTCGGAATTCGTTAGAAATAGGCGTGAGGAATCTAATGCCTGCTAGTTAACAAACAATGCGGCGCAATACTTTGAGACAGTGTGCAGATAAAATCGATATCAGAAGGGGTTGCCCTGGGTGATGTTGAATTATCATCATTTGTCCATACTTGCCATTGTACCGTTATCACTTCTCAATCGCGGCAATGTCCAGATTTCTTCTTGTTAGCTCAATCGCGTTTGGTGTGCAAGCATTCTATCCATACAATGAACAGACACCAGTTATTCTCAAAGCTGCGCCGGCGTTTACTGTCTTGCTTGAAGTAAGCAATGTTCTGCCTGACCATCGAATTTTCATCACTAACAAGCAGTGCAGTCTAATAACTATCGCGATTTTCATTTCCAGTCAACATCCTCTAGTGCAACAACTCTGAGTCTTAATGTTCTCCATCAGATCGCTGGTTATGACGTAACGAACTTCCAACCTACTGTTATCTCGATCGATATCCCACTGGACATAACAGCTCCTGCATCCATGAGTATTGGTACCATGTCCGTAAATCCTATTTCAGATGAACAAGATCAAATGCCTTGGATCGAAACTTTACGACCTGGCGAGGATATACCGTTGTCTCATGTTGGTATCCGTAGGGGTGGCATGTATAGTATAGAAGTACAAACGGCACGATTGGCACTCGAAACACCATATATATCTATACCCAAGGAGATTTTCGATGCCCTTCTCATAGCTACCCAGCCTGTTTTCAATTTCTCTGGGTCGAAGTCTGAGCAAGGAAAAGTCGACTGCGATTCCAGATCCCAATTCCCAGATCTCGTTCTTGGGCTTGAGCTCGAGTCGGGGGACAATGATGAACCGAGTATGGAAATAAACGAAATTTTGATTACACCGGAGCAATACATCATGGAGTCTGAGCAGGGGACCTGTATACTTCTAGTAAGGAGTTCTAGTCATAGTCGAAGTGAAGAGGTGGTATTGGGGTGGGCAGCAATCAGAGGGAGGGAGATCATTCTAGACTGGGTCAATCTCAGGACAAGCTTTGAGTGGTAGGATGTCATGCTTTGCTCAGTAATTCTTAGACTTTACTTTTCACAGCCTAGGAACTACCTTCATCTTAGTTTAGTTGCGATTAGTAAAATGTAATGTATAGATAGTTGCCGATAAGTAATTTAAGAGAAGAAAGAGACACAGATTGTGTTCCAGGCATTCAAGACCAATCTTGTAATGAGAAACTCTCTATTGAATAGACCTGGTGTGATCGCATCAATGATACATTTGTTGCACCTACCTCACAAAAAAATGGGTATATTATTGTGACGCTGAACTCGGCGCTTGCTCCTCATCTATTCACCTAGCTTCTCCAGGAATAACTTGATTATGACACCTTCCCTGCGCAGAAAGAGAAGCTTATCCTTACCAAGCATGAGAGAGCACTATATCTGTATACATAGCCTATTCTCCCGGGGGTTTCACTATATTTTAAGTCTTTCTTCTCGCAGATGTCTCACTTAACTAGAGCCGACAGCCAAAACACAAGACTAGCATGCGACAGACACGTGCGGTAGCATATGCAGCGAACAAGCTATTTCGCCAGTTGACGTCAGACATATGAGATAATTTCGTGTTCGAAGTTCAAAGAAATTGACGGGATCAGCTTTCCGTGTGCGACGACGAGTCGGCCCCACTTCGGCAACCTTTCGGAAAGGATGCCGCTGTTGTCAGGGTTTCAGCCGAGCCTCCGTGTCAATCCATTCACCTTCTCGACGCGCTGCCTCTTGACACTCTTCTCGCCCGGAGAGTCACGACATCGATCATGTATGCGGCACGGGCTGTCTAAGAAAGAGCCGGCTTCTCGATAGCATTCCAGGACTTTCAAACTACTTTGCTGATAGGAGCAGCTTAGATCCAATGCCATGCAGATGTCGCTAGAAGCCTGCGACAGTGTCGTCAGCGCGGTTGCTCACAATCTATCGGAACTAACAGTGGATGCCCATTTTCTCTTGGCTTCTTTGTTTCTTGTCTCTGTTTCAAGTCTCATGTCACTTTCATTACTCACAGGACGGCCACCAGCAACAGATCCGTGGACTACTACTACAACAACCCGCCCTGCGAGGCTGTTTTGATGGCGCACAATAGCTGCCTGTGCTGTGATGCAAAGAGATGAACGCGCAATGGTGTCACCCTCAAGACTTCACGCAAAGTTACCGCTGCTATGATTGGAAGTGCTACCCCTGACCAAGCGCCGCCGAGTGCTTGGCCCCTTGGTGGTCGTTTCCCGCTCCGCCGGAGACTCATATTCCATCCATGTTTGCACATATGCCAACGCTCATCAACTTGGCGCGGGCTATACCAGACGGGCGATACGAATTGGCAGTTCCACATGGAATACCAAGATGTTGCTGCGCCTGCCTCAAATACTTCATCTCCCAGCCCTCCCTGCCATTTTCCTAACGCCTCTTCTTATTGACCGTGTTCATCCCGATTTTTTCTCCATTTTCACCAGTCACTCGTTAGACACCTATTTGCGTTTGTTTTACCTTGTTTAATTCTCTCCATTTCCACAGTAGCCATTATGAAGTCATTCATCGTATTCTCCATTCTAGGTTCGGCAATCGGGAGCGTTGTTCCCCGTGCGTCCAAGGGAAACCTTACGCCCATCACAGTGAGGGGCAATGCCTTTTTCGCAGGAAATGAACGTTTTTACGTTCGTGGTGTGGCTTACCAGCCAGGTATGTTGCCTCTATTGAGCTCTTCGGTCATAACAATGTTCTAACCCTACGACAGGTGGTGCTGCAGACGCAAAGGACCCTTTGCTTGACCTGACGGCCTTGAGGCGCGATGTTGCCAACTTCAGGGAGCTTGGTATCAACACTATCCGTGTCTACACGATTGACAACTCCAAGAACCACGACGAGGGTATGAAGATGCTTGATGATGCCGGTATCTACCTTGCTCTTGATGCCAACACACCCGAGTACTCCCTTAACCGTGAGACCGGCGCAACTCTCCACCGCTCTTACAACTCCGCCTACCTCCAGTCAGTCTTCTCTACCATTGATGCCTTTAAGGACTACAACAACCTTCTCGTCCTTTTCTCCGGCAACGAAGTCATCAACGAGAGGAACAACACCAACGCTGCCCCTTACATCAAGGCTGTTACACGTGACATGAAACAGTACATTTCCAATCGTGCGGACCGTGTCATCCCCGTTGGTTACTCTGCCGCTGATGTCGCCGAGAACATTGAGCACCAGGCCTTGTACTTCAACTGCGGTTCCGATGATGAGCGCTCTGACTTCTTCGCTTTCAACGACTACTCCTGGTGCGACCCCTCATCCTTCACCCAGTCCGGCTGGGATCAGAAGGTCAGGACATACGCCAACTACAGCAAGCCCATCTTCCTATCTGAGTTTGGTTGCATTACCAATACTCGCCAGTGGGGTGAGATCGCTTCTTTGTACCACACCAACATGACCGGTGTCTACTCTGGTGGTCTTGCTTACGAGTACACTGTTGAGCCCAACGGTTACGGAATTGTCGAGCTCAACAATGGCAACATTGAGACCAACGCTGACTACGACCGTCTCAAGGCCGCGTATGAGAGGACTTCCAACCCCACGGGCGATGGCGGCTACAGGTCCACCGGCTCTGCTTCCGAGTGCCCGCCTGAATCTGACGAGTGGGAGGTTGAAGGCACTACTCTTCCTGCGATTCCCACAGCTGCGTCCAGGTTCATGACTTCCGGCGCCGGCACGGCTCCTGGTCTCGATGGTACTGGCTCCCACTTCTCTGGCGAGACCAGTGAATCGACTGCAACCGCAGGCTCTGGTGCAGCTACTCGCACACCAAGTGGTTCTGCTGGAAATAGCAGCAGTGGCGGCAGCACTGGTGCGGCACCGAGCGTCGACATCCCCATGCGCTTCATGGGCATGGTTGCCGCTAGCGTTCTCTTCGGTGCTATGCTTGTCTTCTAGATGGGTTAAGAAGGTTTTCGACTCGTCGAAGAGGTGAATCATGCTTAGTTTACAAGAGCATATAGATGTGTATGTTTACTTTGTTTTACGGGGAGTTTCTGTAGCCTGCTCTTGTACTACATGTAGCTGTTCAGGTCTTTCTCTGTCTACCGCTTTACTGTTTACAACTTGATCTTTTCTCTCACATATGTCGCTTTCCTAGTTCATTTCTTCCTCATACATATGTTCAACCGTGATACCATTTACACCATTTATCCTTTAACCATCTTCTTTAATCGTGAACATGCATATTTTGTGCTTTAATATAAAGTGGCGCTTTGTAATGCGTGATACCATGACGATGATCTCAACAGATGAGAGGAGAGATTAGAAATTGCTTAAACAACGTCCCCTACTGTGTACCAAGACACACGACGTTGCGATACACTTTTACGTTCAAAACTTAAAATATTGCTATCGCGCATCAATATCGAGCTATGCACTTCCCATTGCTGTTCTGTGGCATTTCATTAATGAGGATACCAGTTTAAAGTGGAGAATATTGCGATGTTAGTTACACTGTCGATCTTTTCGTTGACGTCATCCAGTGCCTGTGAGGCTTTGCACCCCAACGTAAGAGCGTTTAAGAAGCTTCATTGACAATTCGAATGGCTCAATTGAAAGCCAGAACGAAAAATTCGGTACTATGAAAGTTTCATAGTAATTTTGAGCCTCCTTTGTATGTTTCGGAAATTTCTCCGTCCTTGCATAACGGCAGGATCTACTAGTCGTTTTCGAAAACCCAATAGTCTATTCACATAATTAAAACAGTCTATAGACTGTACCTAATGTAGGATTGTCTACAGGTGACGGTTACGTATTATCAGTCAGAAACTAAACTACTAAAATTAAAATAACAAAACTAACTAAAAAAACTAAATAGTATTAATTAGCAGAACATTATAAATAGAATATGTATATTAATATCTTTAAAATAGAAAACTTTGTTATAAAATGTAACTATAGGGTTAACTTAAGCTGCAATATAATAATCTGTAAATTATGTGCTTTGTTACTTTGCATGCTTAAGCTAAAAGATAAAAATTTAAGCTTTTAAACTTAATATTAGAAGGCATAGCAAAAGACTAATACCTACTATTACCTGTATACTTTAATATAGTAAGATTTCTTTTAAGTTATTACTTATAAACCTATTATAATAATCTATATATAAAGGTAGAAGTCTGCCTGTTAATCTTTAATTATATAAACTAGAAGTAATAGCTTTGTTTAAAAGAAGCTATATATTTAAATAGATCTCTAAGTAGCTATTTAAGGAGCACTAGATTAAGTGTAAGATAACTTTACTTAAAAGATACTTTTGCAAGTAGAGAATTTAGCATTAAATAACTACTAAAGTTAAGTAATAACTAAAGAATTAGATACTAGTTCTTTTTTACTAGTGCAAGCTTAAAAATAGTAAGATAATTAAAGTACTTTGCTGCAAAGGTTATTAAAATATTATATAACTAATCTTTATTTAACTTTAGTTCTCTCTAAGACTAAGACAACATATCTAGAATAAAGCTAAATAAAAAATAGCTATATTAGCAGCAAGAGCAGCTATTAAAGAGCACCTAAAAGAAGGTATTATTAATAGCTATAGGAAAAGAATACTGCAGGTCTACTTTAAGCAAAGAAACCTCTTTTTTGCTTATAATAGACTCTTCTAAGTCTATAATAAGATTTACCTAAAGGCTATTTTAAGATATCTTAATAATTACTAATAATACTATAGAGAATATATTATTCTAGTGCTAAACTAGTGCTAGTTAATTAATAAGTATAAAAAGATTAAACCTTATATTATCTAGATCTACACATGTATTAACGTGTACTCCTAATATATAATATAGGCATATATTAGTATATTAGCTAGAATATTACTTAGTATACTATATTAGTACCTATTTATAGTAAAAGACCTTAGAATATTTCTACAGTTTATTTACTCTAATTATAGTATAGAAATAAAGTAGATAGCTTACGCATACTATATGCTTTTAAAAGCTAATTAAGTAGAAATAACTTAGAGTAATTACTATATATTTAGTATAAGCACAGTAAATTAACAAATTAAGTCTTAGTAGTAGCAGCTGTTAAATAGGTTATTATTCTAATAGAGGGTAAGAGTACTATATAAGCTTAGTAATTTAAGACTAATACTAGACTATTATAGTTATACTTTAAGGACTTACAGGTTACAAACCTCTTCTCTAAAGACTGCCTTGCAGATATAGTAGTAATATTAGCTATCTATATTCTAATACTCTATTATAAGATATGCTTATATATTAAGATATAGAACTCTTACTAGATATAAAAGCAGAAAAATAGGCTAAATATTATTATTAGGAAGCTAAATATATTATACATATACCTGCTAAGAGAAACACAGGACTATAAGTAAACACTGCCTATAGATAAGTACAATAAGATTATAAGAGAGATGCCTCTTTAAGATATTAATACTGTACTTCTTATATATACTTAGCAGTAGTATAACTTATAGCTTAATTAAATAAGCTTTAACTCTTATACTAATTATATAAAAACTGCAGCTAAATAGGCTGCTCTTTTTAAAGAGATATATCTTGCACTTTGCAATCTTTATAAGTTTTATATTAGCTCTAGTAAATAACCTAAGCTTTAGCTTCTAGTATATCTTACTAGCAGATAGAACTTCTAAGTAAGTATAAAAGCTATCTATAAAGTAGTTTAAACTAATATATATATAAGGCACCTACTTAAGAAGAATTTAATTTTACAAATAATAAAATTAGTTTAAATAAGAGTAATATAGTGCAATAATAGCAATATATGCATAGGGACAATAATTAGGTGCTAGGTAATAGTTAGTAATAGTTAGTAATAGTCCTTATTATAGTTAGTACTACAGTATTTAGTAATACATATAATTCTTAAAATAAGTAAATTATATATTATATTCTTATATTTTATCTTAACTATGCTGTCTGCTACTTAATAGGGCCTTTATTGCTCTATAAAGAAGGCAGAATATAAAATAATAGATATATTAGTTTATTAGTATTATTCTTAATGCAGAGCATAAAATCTAGGAATAAAGGGTAAAGTAGTTTAAATTAATATTAATAATAACACTCTAGAGCTCTCTAAGCAGGTAATAATTGTACTAGTGTCCTAGTTACTTCTTATTATCTCTATTATGTAACAGGCCTAATTTAAGAATAAAGCAGTTCTCTAGCAAATACACTTAATTAATAGGTGTGTACCTGCTTAATAATAATAATAGTTAGTAACTGTAAGTAATAGGACTAGAGTAAGTAGTAAGACTTTAAATATTACAAGTAAAATTGCGTTTAATGTTAGCTACTACTATCTTATTTAGTATAATAATACTATTATTAAGGCAAGTAACGCGTATAGTATAGTATATTTATATTTTATTTATTAAGACTTTTACTAACTAATACAGGTAGAGATGTTAGTATTTAAGTTCTAAGCACTGCTATCTACTTAACTCTTAATAGTTTTATAGATAAATACTTTTTTACTAAAGTAAACCTAGTCTGCCTTAGACTCTTTATCTATCTACTATAGATATATACTATTAAGATATCTAGCAGTATACCTTAATTCTTTCTATAAAGTACATATAATTACATAACTTTATAAGAGTTACTTAATAAGATACTATAAAAAAAAAGCAAAGATATATAAAAGTTTATTTTTTGCTTTAAAGAGTATAAGAAAGAAGAAGTTAAAAACAGTATACTAATACTGATACTAGTAGCTATAACTTAAAGAGTAAAGTCTTTATCTTATTATTAATCTAAGACAAAGATAAAAGAAGAGCTTTAAGTAAAGAATAAGAGTGCTAGCCTATATAAGAACAGTAAAAAAAAAGTGTAGATAAAGAAGACTTTAAGTTAGCTAAGCTAGACTTAACTAAAGAGGACTTTTATCTACTAATATATAAAAGATTACTGTCT
>JAKUHH010000362.1:0-42024 GCA_022701365.1 Mycocentrospora acerina
TTGTGTTTTTTTGTTGTTGTTTTTCTCTGCAAATAGCTTTCCTAATAGGGTGGTCTATAGATTTCTTAGATTTCTGTAAGAAGAATAGAATTCTTATTACTATCCTTCCTCCTTACTTAACCTACACACTCTAGCTACTTAATGTAGCTATGTTTAATCCTCTCTTAACAGCGTATTTAAAGGAGCTTTTAACTTACCTTTATAATAGCTAGGGGCTCCTCCTAGTTAAAAAGGGTAACTTCTTGCCTCTATTCTAGAGAGCCTAGCAATTCTCCTTTTAAAAAGAGATAATACTAAAGTCTTTTAAGGCAACAGGCATCTTACTATTTAAACTAACTAAGATACTTAAAAGATTTACTTAGGATAAGCAGCAGTTACTAAAAGGCTTACTACCTCTTACTTCTAATTAAAGGAGGTTAGAGAGGCTGCTACATAAAGCAGTAGTTAATAAGGATATAGAAGAAGTAAAAGAGCTTAGTTAGCTATACTACTCTCTTTAAGTTTAAAATAAGCTGCTTAAGCTTAAAAATTAAGGGCTTAAAAAAGTGCTTATTATTAAGAAGAGGCAGAAGAAGCATAGTAAGGCTCTTAACTTGCAGCAACGTCAGGAGTACTATAGTAGTGCTGTTTTCTAGTTACTATAAAAAATTAGAGAAGCATATGCTTATTAATTAGTTAAAGAGCAAGAAGAAAAAGAGCTTTAACTCTAAAAGGCTAATAAAAAGGATCTTAAAAAAGCACATAAGCTCTATCTTAAAAAGATAGCCTAGAAGAAGCATGTAGCAAAAGAGGCAGCAAAGGCAGTTAAAGAGAAAGAGAAGGCAAAGCAGGCAGCTAAACAGGAGTGTAAGAAACAGGAGAACAACACTAGAAAAGCTCTCTAATTATCTTAAAAGAGTAAGAGAAAGGCTTTAAGGCCTCCTTAATAAGCTGCTAAGCGCAGGAAATAGGTAGTAGATGCATTAGGTAGTAGTAAGTCTTATAAAGCTGTTCCTGCACCTCTACTACTACAGTTACAAAAAGGCTGTGCAATTAGGCTACTAAGCAAATTTAAGTAGAGCAAAAGTTTTGCATATATTATCTATACTATCCACCATAAATCTCATAATATTACCTGTTGTGCGTGGCTTAATAGCCTTATTTCTATTTAAGATAATTTTAGTGTTTCAGGGCGTCACGCGAATCCAGGCATCACGCGCACGGACACGGTATCTATAAATAATAATCTAGATATTAAAGAAAGAGTGATATAATCTATAGCTCTTAAAGTCTTAAGTCTAAAAACTTTAATAATATTAATATACACTAAGAGTATAAAAGAAATCTATAAAAAGATAATAAAAGTAGTAATAATAACTATAATAAGTCTATTGAAACTTATCATAACTATAGTAAGCTAGGATATATATCTAGAAACTATTGATCTAAGTATATAGTAACTAGATAAGTAAATATAATTAGATTTATACTTTTAGATATTAAAGATGCCTTCTATTAAGATTTTAAGAAAAAATAAGTAGTTATTAATACCTTAGAATACTAATTAGCCCTATAGACAGTAGCATAAATAGCAATTCTAAGCCTATTAAAAGACAACTAAGTATCTATAAAAGGAATATATGAAGATATACTACTTAGTAGTTAAAATAATAAGCTTAGAAGGAATAACACTAATACTTTTAAATTAAAGTAGCTAAGATAATACCTAAAATAGGCTACGCCTAGTTAGGAGTCTTAGCATAAACCTTAATCTGATAAACAGCTAGCAAAAACCTAGTTGCTAAGACCCCTAACCTTACTAAGCTAAAACCTGTCTTAGGGCCCCTTAAGGCATAAACTAGTGATACTAGATACCCTACAGACAAAGCACAGAAAATATCTAGATACCTTGCATATACTAATAAGCTACCTAAACCTTCCCTAAGACTACCCTAGTATATCTAGCAGCACTAGATACCTTACAGACAGCATACAGATACAATTAAATAAAACATAGAATTCCTAAATAGATATAAATAGATAGATATAAATAAGTTATTATAGCTATTAATTTATTTAAGTTTATATTTAGCTACAGCCTTTAAGGCCTAGCCCTTTATAATTAAATTAATTAGTTTTCTAGACTAAGATAGACCTCTAACTATTAAACTGTGTAAGTAAACTAGTAGAAGAAGTACTAAAGATAGCTCTTTAAGGAGATTCTAATATATATATCTTAGAATATATATATAATAAACTAAAGGATATGATAGATCTTAAGTAAAAGACTGCTAAAATAAACCTTATTAATAAGAGATTAGCTAATAATCCTTGCTAGCTAAATAGAGACTCTGCAAAGAAAATAGCAATAAAACTACTAAATAAACTACTAAAATTAAAATTAGTTAGTATAATAATCTAGAATCTCTTAAATAGGTAATGCTAGTAATTTAATAAGAAAATCTCTATATTATAAGTACCTAAGATAAACTATAAGACTCTTAACATAAACCTCTTAAATAAAAATAACTTTAACTAAAGATATTAGAAAATGTAGATAAAATATAAGTTAGAATAAAATAGCAACTTAATATTCTTAATAGTAGGCTATATTTTTAATAGACTTAAAATAACTAAGGCTAACCTTGCCTTATCTTAAGTAAACTAGAACCCTTATAGATTAGCTAAAGACTTCTAGCAGTTTTTAGACTAGTAATATACTAACTTATTACTCTTAGAAAAGGCTAAGAAGAAACTCTAAACTCTAAAATAAAGAAAGACACTACTATAAACCTTTAATATAGAATTTATAAAATTAGCTTATAACTTAAAAAAAGAATAAAATAAGGCTAACCTAAAAATAAAGTACTTAGAGGCACTAAAGGAAGACTTATAAGATAAGATAATTATAGTAGATATCTTACAAAGTTAGTTAATATATAACTTTATAAGAAAAGTAATATTATTTAAAAATAATATATATATACTAAATAAAACTATAAACTCTTTACTTCTGCTAGAAGTCCTCTATAAAAGACTGTATAGAAGATATATAAGCTACTATAAAAAGAGTTTTAGACTAACTAAAATAAAACTACAGAGCTTGCTAAGCTATGCTTAAAAAAAGAAGTTACTAATAAAAAAGAATTATACTTATAGTACTAAAAGAAGAACTAATTTATTCCTAATTATCTATTTTAACTTACTAAAAGACTAATATAAGTTTCTAATAGAAGAATATAAGAAGAAAAAAATATATTAGTAGATAAATCTAAGGTAGAAAACTAGATACTCTTACTTATAGTTGTAAGTAGGGGTCCTTAGAACTAAAAAGAAAAAAGGATTTTAAAATATTTTGCACTTAATTCTTAGACTTACTACTTATAATAGTATACTTATTAGTTAACAAAATAATATCTGCTTAAACTTTAATAAATATAAGTTACTAAGTATATAAGATTATATTAAAGTATTTCTATTAAAAATATAATCTAGAGTGTATAGTAGTTAAACTCTAAGTAGTAACTAAAGTAAAAAGAGGAATAAGCTAAGTAAGCATAGTAGTTAAGTTTAGAATAGATATTAATAGCTTTAAAGAAACTATATAAGTATATAAAATAGCAAGTAATAAAAAATATAACTTAATACTTAAGAGACTTTAGATAAATAAAAACTAAGTTACTATAGTACTTATAAAGAAATTAATCTTTATATATTTTTTTTAAATATAAAAGTAAGAAGTAAGAAAAGAAAGAAACTAATACTATAACTTAAAGTTATTAAAGCAACCTTATATATAGCCTAAGTAAAATAAGTAAGAAAAGACTTCTCTATTTAAGTAAGTACTGCCTTATTAGCAGATATATAGAAAGCTCTTAAATTAAAAATCTATAAAGACCTTAAAGAAAAATTACCTACGTACTTATATAACTTATTTAAAGTATTTTTATAACAAAAAGCTAGTAAACTTCTTTTTTTTTAAAGAAAGAAGCATTAACTATATTATTAACTTAGTAAAAAAAGATAGAAAAGATGTAAAGATACTTTAAAGATTCTTATGTAATATATCTTAAGAAGAACTACTTATTTAAAAGAAGAAATTTATAGATTACTTAAGTAAAAGACTTATTTAAGTTAGTTAATTAAGTGCTAGTGCACTTATACTCTTTGTAAAGAAACTAGAAAGAAGATTTTACTTTAATAAAAACTACTAGGCCTTTAATACTATCTTAGTTAAAGATAGATACTCCTTACTTTATATTTATAAAATATTATCCTAGATATTAAAAGTATAGTAGTTTACTAAAGTTAACATTATTTATGTATTCTATAAGATATTAATAGCAGAAAGTAATAAAAAGAAAATAGCCTTCTGCACTAGATTTAGACTATTTAAGTAGCTAGTAACCTCTTTTAGCCTAGTAAACACTTTAAGTGTATTCTAAAGATATATAACCTAGGAAATTAAAGACTACTTTAATAACTTCTATATAGCCTTTGTTAATAATATGCTTATATACTTAGACAGATAAAGAAAAGACTATATAGAAAAAGTAATATAAAAAATAATAAAATAAGTAATACTAGACTTTACATAAATACAAATAAGAGTAAGTTTAGTATGATAGAAATTAAGAACTTAAAGTTTATTATAAAAGTAAGAAAGAGATTAAGTATAGACTTAGCAAAAGTTTAAGTAATAACAGAATAAGAATCTTTAAGGACAGTAAAAGAGATAAGAAGTTTTATGAGATTTACTAACATTTACTAATAATTAATAAGTAATTTCTCTAGTATAGTATTACTTTTTATAAAACTTATTAAAAAAAAATAGAATTAATATAAAGCACAGTATAATAACTTAATTTTAATAACCTAAAAAAAGAAATTTATAAAAGAACTTTAACTAGTAAACTTTAATTTTAGCTTCTTTACTATTTTTAAATATAATACTTCTAAGTAGGCTTTAAAAGAGGCTTTATTCTAATAGCACTTAAATAGCTAACTATAAATAGTAGCCTACTTCTTTTTAAAAAACTTAGTTGCAAAAGTAAACTATAATATCTATAATAAGGAACTCTTTACAGTTATTAAGTACTTAGAATAATAAAAAGAAAAACTATAATAAGCAGAATTATTTAAAGTAATAATAGACTATAAAAACTTAGAATACTTTAGTATAGTATAATTACTCTTAGAAAGATATATATAGTAGTTAAGTATACTAAGCTAATTTAACTTAATTTTTATATACTAACTAAGTAAAGTTAATAGATAAGCTAATATACTTTTATATAAAGAAGAAGATATTTCTACTAATAGTAATAACAAAAGAAAGAAAGTAAGGTTTTTTTAAATACTATAACTAGCAGTAAACTTACAGATACTAAATAGAAAAAATAAAGCATATGCTATACTTTATTTTTAGAATATAGCAATTTAGGCTTACCTAGTATAATAACTTATAGAGATCTAAGATAATATAGATAGAATCTAATAATTATTAGATAATGCTATAGTATTAAATAGGTAATACTAAAGAATAAGAAATACAGTAACTATAAAGTAGAGAAAGTTCTTACTTAACTTTAATATTAAAGCCTTTTTAGCAAAATGTTTAACAGATAATAAAAGGCTTCTATAATACTAAGGATAGAAATAAGTACCTAAATTAGATAAATTACACACTAAACTTATTAAAGACAATTATAACTTACTACTAGTAGAGTATCTAAGATAAGAAAATATATATACTATATAAGCTAGAACACTATTTTAGCTAGAAATATTAAATTTTATTAGAAGATTTATCTATAACTATAATATCTGCAGGTAAACTAAACTATAGTAAGAACTAAAAAAAAGACTACTTAAACTACTACCTTTACTAGACTAAATATAAAAAGAAGTATTAATTAACTTTATAGTAGACTTACTAATAAGTAATTAAAAAAAGCACTTAAAAGTAGTAACAGACAGGTTAAGAAAGAGTATAGTCTTAATTCTCTTAGCTAATATAGAAACTAGAATAATAGTAGTGTACTACTAGCTAATAGATTAAATAGTATTAGACTGCAGTAGACAATTTGTTAGTAAACTATAAATAATAGTATACTTAAAACTAAAAGTTAATAAGTAACTATTAATAGTACACTACTAATAGACTAATAGTTTAATAGAATAAATAAATAGTATAGTAGAAACTTACTTATAAGCCTTTATAAGATAGGCATAGTTAGATTAGGCGCTAAGGTGCCTTATAGCATAAATAGCTATAAATAGGCAGAATACTATATTAATAAGAGTAAGCTTATTTTTCTTTTAATGTAGATATAACATAGATGCTATATAAGAGAGCCTAGATAATATAGCAGAAGAAAGACACTGCTACTTAGTAGACATAAAAGAGACTGCTAAATCTATAATTAAGAAGTTTAAAAAAAAATTAAACTATATCTAAGCTAAAATAGCAGAAGTATGATAAGAATAAAAATGTTAATTAAAAAAGTAATAATAAAAAGCACTAGTATTAAAGATAGAAGATAAGGTATAGCTATAATACAGAGAATATTTCTCTAATAGCAGATAAAGTAAGAAGCTTAATTAAAAGTATGTAAAGTTTTCTATAATCAAATTACCTTTACTATTTATAGCTAAAATAGATACTTTACTTAGAATACACTCAGTTTTCTATATAGATTAGCTTTAACTAGCTGGTATAGACCTATTACCTAGGTAAGTCTTAGATAACCTCTAACTAAATACTATTATATTAGAAGAAGACAAAGAATTATATAAAGAATAAGCTATAAAAGAAATTATAAGAAAAAATTTAAAAATAAGAAGAAGCTTTAGAATATAAAACTTTGTTAAATAGGTAAAGTATATAATAATAACCTAGAAACCTACTAAAACTCTATAAGATAATAAAGCATTAGACTAATAAGAAGAATTTATAAGAAAAAAAGAAATAGCTAAAGCACTTTACAACTAAGGTTTTAGCAGAGAACCCTAATAGAGCTTTAATAACACTAAAAAGAAGAAAGAGAGAAAAAAAAGAAAGAAAAAGAAGAAAGAGAGAAAAAAAAGAAAGAAAAAGAAGAATTATTACCATTATTACTATATAAAAAGGAATAGAAATATATAGCTTATAAATATAAGTACTTCTAACGAAACTAAGCTAGTAAGAAGAATCTTATTAAGAATTAACTTTTTATTATACTTAATATTAAAGGTAGTCTACTAAGACTAAAGAGGGACAAAAATAGAACTAATACTACTCTTACTACTAGAGAAGAAATAAACCTAAGTATGTGCAGACTGTAAATATAAAGTAGCAGCATTAGCAGATATACCTCTAGTAAGATAAGAAGAAGTAGAACCTATAGGAGGAGAAGTGCAGGCCTTAAAAAAGGTTGAAAAGATAGCAGTAGAAGAAGAAACTATAGAAAGGGCACTAAGGGTTATAAGAAAAAAAGAGCTAAATAAAGAACTAAAGAAAGTTAAACTATAAATAAAGTTATATATATAATACTTAAACCTTTAAAAAATACTAGTACTAAAATTATAAAGCTAAGAATAAAAAAATAATTAGAAAAAATAATATATTTAGAGAAGAGAGAATATACTATACTATAAGTAATATACTCTTACTAAAGAAGTAACTCTTATAAAGACTCTAGCTAAATTATAATTAAGGCTAAATAAGCAGTAGTAGTAGCAGCTTTAGCAGAAAAGAAACAGGAATAAAAGACCTTATCTATTTCTGTATTACTACTAGTTATACTACTCTGCTTATCTTTACTACTATAAGCTTTAAAAGTAGCTTAGAAGAAAGGGTAGAGCTTAGTATATATACTATTAAAGATAAGTAAAACATAGTTATTACTATAAAAAACACAGTTAGAAATCTCTACTAAAAAGTAGGCATAAAAGTAGAAGGCTAGAGGAACCTAGAAATACTTAGAATTAACTAAGAAAATAAAAAAGAAATATAAAGAAGCTTACTAAAATATAACTATATTTAGCAGTCTAGTAATATACATAAACTTTAGAACTTATAATATAAGCAAACTTAGTAGTACTATTATACTTAAGTATATATATTAAGTATAACAGGCAGAGCTTAGTAACAGCAGCAGCAGTCTCTTTTGTACTAAAGTAGAAGGCAAAGTAAGTAAAGAGATTAACTTTAACTTACAGAGTAGACTAAAAATAATATAATTAATATAATAAATAAGAAAGAGGCATAAGAATTAATACTTATAATATTATAATACTTTTTAGATATAGTAGAGGCAGTAGAGAGAGACTCTTTATAAGTGTCTAACTTAGTAGTAGTATAATACTTTACTTTAGTAAGAGCCTTTTTAGCTGTAGAAACAGATAATAAGGCAAAAACTATAATAGAAGAAGAGCTTAAATAATGCTGCTTATAGCTCTCTTTAACTAATATATAGGTTTTGCAAGGCAGTATAGTAAAGATAAGTAGTAGAAAAAGGCAAAGAGCAGCAAGAGCTAAAAAAAAGCTAAATAAAAAATAAGAAGAGCTAAAGTAGGTAGTAAGGATAATTAAGAGTAAGTAGTATATAAAAATAAAAGAGTGTGTAGAAAAATTAATAAAAGTAGTTACTAGAAGTATCTTGAACAAGCTATAAAGGTTTTATATATAAAGTAATTAGCTATGTAAGAAGATTAAATAATAAGCTATGCTTAGTTAAAAGTCTTAGCATAAACCTTAATCTAATAAATAGCTAGCAAAAACCTAGTTGCTAAGACCTTTAACCTTACTAAGCTAAAACCTGTCTTAAGGCCTCTTAAGGTATAAACTAGTAATACTATATACTCTATAGATAAAGCATAGAAACTATCTAAATACCTTACATATACTAATAAGGTACCTAAACCTTCTCTAAGACTACTCTAGCATATCTAGCAGCACTAGATACCTTACAGACAGCACACAGATATAATCTAATAAAATATAGAACACCTGAATAGGTATAAATAGATAGATACAAACAGGTTATTATAGCTATTAATCTATTTAAGTTTATACCTAGCTACAGCCCTAAGGGTCTAGCCCCTTACAATACCTAGATTATAGAAATAAGAATTATATAGCTATAATATAAATAGCATGCTCTTATAACTTATCTACAGACTACTATAGTAAGATAGTAGTGTTAAGATAGTTTCTAGTAAATAAAAAATAAATTTCAGTACTAATAGTATAACTATAAGTATAATAAATATAAAAACTACCTTAAAAATAAATTTAAAAAAAATGCACTTTTTTAAGACTAATTATCTAGTAGAGATCTTCTACAGAAGACTTAAAGTTAATTAAGTCTATAACTAATACTAATAGATTATATATATAAACTCTAAATATTTTTAGTATATAAAAGAAACGTAAATTACTAGATTTTATAACTAGCATTATTTTAGGTTAGTAAGATACACTTAGAATAATACTAGATAACTTAACATTATAAATCTAAGACCTTAGTTAAGCTATTAGTAAGATTTAACAGACACTAGATAAAGGCACTACTTAATTTAGAGATATAAATATACTTTATATTATTAAGAGTAGTGTAGATAGCTATACTATTATTTATTAAGAAAAATTAAATATACTTTATAGTAGTTATAAAGAGGTTACTAATACTAGAAGAGTTAGAAATTATATATAAAATACATAACACTACTCTTTAGATCTACTTATACAAAAAAAAGATTACATTTAACATCTTTAAGATAGTAACTTAGAATATTATACTAAGACTTCTATAGTTATATAGGTATAGCTTAATAAAATTATAAGTAAGTAAGAGTCTTACCTTTAAGTTATATATCTATATAACTATATTAAAGTCTGCACTTTATTTTTAAATAAAGGTAAATAAGATAATAAAATTAATAATATTACTCTTAAGAAAGATATCTTTAAGATAGTAAGAGTTAACTATATATATACTAATAGCTCTATAAGTTTTAAAGTAAGAGTTCAAATAGAATCTAATTAAGAAGTAAAAAATATTACTCTTATTATCTTTTAAGAGTATTAAGTATAAGACTACCTTTTTTAAGAAGAGTTAAGTAAAGCTATACTAGCTATGTTACAGTTTTTAGATTAAGAAATTATCTTATAAAAAAAAAGAAACTAACTTTTAAGCTAATATATAGATTATTAAAGAAAGAGATTAAAGTACTTTATAAGTATATAGCTAAGAATCTTAAAAGAAATTGATTAAAGAATAAGAAATACTAGTAATTTACTTTTTTTTCTTTAAGATTAAAAAGGATAATACCATTTAACTGTATAAAAATAACTAGAAGTTAAAAATATTATAATTTAAAAAAGATATTTACTACTAAATATATTAGTGTTATAAAAAAGAATTTCTTAAGTAAAGATCTTTATAGCTTTAGATTTAAGAGATATATAAAACTTAATATAATTAAAGAGAGGTAAAATATAGAAGACTGCTTATTAAATATACTATAGTCACTATAAGTGCACTAAGATAACCTTTAGTCTTCCTAATATACTAGTAATATACTAAGTACTAATAAATAATATGCTATAATAGTACTTAGATATATTTACTGTTACTTACTTAGATAATATCCTTATTTATTTAGATAATACAGAGAAATATATTAAATATATTAAAAAGGTACCTATAGTATTAGAAAAAGCTAAACTGCAGCTTAAACTTAAGAAATAAAAGTCTTTATATTTTAAAGTAGAATTCTTAGGCTTTATAGTAGGAATTAAAAAAGTATAAATAAGTAAAGAACAAAATAGAACTCTAAAAGATTAGCTATAAAATAAAAATTAGAAAAGAAAAAGATAAGTAATCTTAAGATTTAATAAATTATACTAAAGATTAATAAAAGACTGTTAATACTATATATTTTTACTTACTAAGCTTACATACAAAGATATAGTATTCTAGTAAAGAGATAAATAAGAAACTTCTTTTTAATTACATAAACAAATATATATTAAGCTACTAACTATAGTAGCCTTTTCTAGCAGACAACGCTTATAAATTAAAACTAATACATTAGATTTATTATTTAAAGTATGTAGCTATTAAGAAAATAATAGTAAGTAGTATTATATTACATACTATTCTTGTAAATTTAGTAAACTAAAAAAAAGACAAAATAAGAATATAAAGAATTAATAGCATTTATTTTTATACAATAATATTAGAGAATTTATATAAAAAAATATTTAGAACTTAAATTTTTAATAACTTTAAAACTTTCTCTACTTTTAACTACTAAAGTTCCTAACTAATAGTAACCTAATAAGTCTTAAGTATTAAAATAAAATAAGTTTAAAGTCTTAAATATATTAAGAAAAGATAAATAGAAAAGCTAATACTTTAAGTAAGAGAACTAATCTTATAACAGAAAAAGAAATTAATTAGTTAGTATACTGCAAGTTCTTATAGATAGATTATTTAGACTATTTTAGTAGCTTAACAATATTTTTTAAATTAAAAATAAAAAAAGCATTTTACTAAATATACTAGAGGAACTATAAAAATAAGTTTTAAAGGATTTCTATAATTACTTATTATATAGAGATTTTAGAATTAGTAGAAAAATTATAGCTTATATAATAAAACTATAAGTTATTTTATATAAAAAGAAAAATTATAGCCTATATTAGGAATCACTTATATTGTTAATAAAATAAGCACATTATATCTACTAAGTATAGAGAAATGTAACTAATAAAAGAACTTAAGGCACTTTAGACAGATATAACTATAAACTTTATTACTTACTTGCTACACTTTAAAGACCTTATTACTAATATAACTTATAATATTTTACTATTTATTGTTAATAGACTTATGAAATGTACAAAGATAATACTATTCTAAGATAATTATAATGTAACACAGTTAAGATATATAGTCTTAGAAAAAATATTTTAATACTAAAGTATTTAAGAATTTAATATAAGTAATAGAGATAAACTATTTCTATTAAAAAATTAGATAACTCTAATAGCTAAAATACAAACTTAATAAAACTTATCTTCTTCTAATAATCTATAAATAGATAGATAAATGGAAATAAAAAAAAAATATAAAAATCTACTTATATATATATTGTAATTATTAAGAAAATAATAACATATTACTACTACTAATAGTATAGATAACCTATAATAATAAGTTGTTAAAAGCTATTAGTAAAATTTTAACTTATATATATTAATATTCTCTATTTTATAAATAGAATTAGCAGTTATAATAGCAGAAGATATAAAGAAATTAAGTAAAAATTTTAAAAAATATTAAAACATTACATTAAAAGCTATTACTTTTATTAATTTAATAAAAAGAAAACTTATACAATAGCCTTAAAAAAAGAGATAAAGTATTTCTTCTTATTTAAAAACTGTATAATAAAAAGACTAAGTAAAGAAGTAGACTAAGTTAAAGTTAGACTATTTTTTATTATTAAACTAAGAGGACTAGTAAACTATAAACTAAAACTCTCTAAAGATACTTAAATCTACTTAGTATTTATATATTACTATTAAAACCTGCTAACTAAAAAATACTAATTAAAACATATTCTACTTTAAGCCTAATATTAATATTTGCTATAAAGTTGAAAAGATCTTTAACTATTAAAAACTTAATAAAGATTAAAGTCTTGAGCTAAATAAAATAGTACTTACTAAGTAAAAATAACTGAAAACTATAAATATACTTTATAAACTTCTTAATACTTTTTACTTATTATTAATAAAAGCTGTATTATTTAGAAGATTAAGAGTTATTTATTATATAATAGAATACCTTACTAAAGTATTAGTAGCAGAACAGTTAAATTACCTACTACTTTAGCTTCTATTTTTTCTAACTCTCTTAACTCTAATACTAAATAAAAAGGTTTTTTCTTTACTTTCTTTTCTGCTTACTTTAAAATCTTCTTATTTTTTTAATAAATAGAGAATAACTTTAGATAATAACTTTTTATCTACTTCTAACTTCTTTTTATATTTATTTTATATCTTATCTAGTAATTCTTAAGTTAGATTAATCTAAGAATAGCTAAAATAAATATACTTAGCATACTTTAGATATTTACTTAAAGGCAAAGTTATAAAACAATAATTACTTCTTTAATAAAAATAAAAATTATAAAATAATTAAAGTAATACTACTCTTAACATAAGTTTTAAGGCTAAGGAAAAGTTATTTTTAAGTAGATAAAGATAGAATAGTGCTAAAGATAAATAATATATATATAAAAGCTGTTTATAAATACTAATAACTAATAACTATATAATTTAAAGACAAATTATTTAGAAAAAGAAGATAATATAATAATTAGGTTCTTTAAACTTTAGGCTAAAACTAGAAAAGTATAAACCCTTTAACTAATTAATTATATAGGCTAAGCTATTTAGTAAGGAGCAGTTATATAACTAGTTTTACTCTTAGCAGAGTAAGCTAGAATAGATAATAAGTAAACATAACTTCTAATATTATAAGCTTAGAGCTTAACTTTATATATTAAAAACTATCTTAACTAATAACTATAATTTATAGAGGACTTCTAAGACTCTATTATTATGTATTAAAAATAAGAACACTACTCTTATAGTAATATGTCTAAACTTATTAATTAATCTACTTATTACTTCTTATCTTTATTAATATTATTTGTTAATATTTAAATTAAACTAATCTTATTTCCCTAAACTTACTCTATCTCTAAGAACTAAACGTAAACTTTTTAATTTATATACTAGTATTAGAAGGTCTTTAACTACTAAGATTAAGTACAGAACAGGATCTTAACATAATCATAGCAATAGCCTTTGTAATTATACCTATATAAAGCATAAAATTGAAGGCAGCAACTGCTGCAATTTTAGTTATGTTTAATGTTATCATTTATATTCGTCAAATTCAATCTTTTTGGCCAATTTAACAAAGCAGATTCTTTCAAATATGCCAGCCAACATACACTCTTGTTATATCACGTGTGTGTGAGGATGTAAACACCCACTACTTATATAGTCTTGAAGTCCCACACGCCTAATAATTCAACAAGTTCTTCATGATCGTTCTCCCTCACAGAATACGATAGCGATGCTCGTCTGGAATGACGCATCCACAAACATTAGAATCAAGGCTAGGGTATCGAATGTTTAATGAGAGAAGTCTTTCATCACATGCACTCCCAATTTCAGACATAAGTAAAGCTAATTTCCTTTGAAAAATTCTTGGGCTTGTCGCTCGAAACCTAGCCAATGAGCACTGAGTTCTAGACAATCGGAAGTTTTAGAATGCAACGATTTTACCATTATGCCCTATTCGACGATATGTCCCATCTCCAATCTCAGATTCCCAGCAATTAATAAGTCCAACCACAGATAAAATTACAAACAATCTGATATTTCTTTCTCCAAAGTATTAAAACCTCGATTTAATCACTTAAGCCAAAAGTTGTCAATGAGAAAATACTTTCGATTATTGGACGCTAAAACTATGCCTATTGTCCTTACTTTGCCAAACGGCAAGCCTTTGTTCTTCTTTACCCTAAAACAAGAAAAAAGTTGTAACATGCCTATTGCATCGGTATGGCAAGGATAGCGACCTTGCAATTCATTTAGTTGCTTGAAATATCCACACTTGCTACGAAAGCTAACCTTTGAAAGGTCTATTACTTCCGACTAACATGAGATTCAATGGGCTCAACCCTCCAGCTGTTTGATGATGCGGAGTGTGAAATACCCGAGGTTATGCAACAGCCGATCAATCACGTGGACCAACCCGGTAAATTCCGCGCGTTGTCCTCAAGCATCTGTGTTCTCAAGCGGATAAAAAAAATTGCATCAACGTCGAAGTTTTTCAAACTATTCAGCAATTTTGCAATTATTCTAAATTTCTCCCGTCACTTGTCCTATCATGTCTAACTCTACCGTGACGTCTGTAACAACAGCACTGAACGCACCGCATATACTCATAATAGGTGCTGCATACGCTGGACTCTCCGCTTTAAACAGTTTGATTAGCCTAAGTGGGGGAGAAGGGTATCCAAAAGCTAATCAAAGAAGAGGCCCTCCCGGAAGTGCTCATGGACGCAATATCAGCCTTGGAGACTCTCATGACAAAGCATTGCCTCGCGCACTGCGAACGAAGCCAAGATATACAATCCTTGATGAAAGAGATGGTTTTTACCATACCGTAGGAGCACCCTTGGGTCAGATTTATGCACGTCTCGGTAAAGAGTTCTGGGTCAGATTTGATGATATATTTGCGAAGAAGCAAGGCGAGGATATCAGATTCATCCACGGGTCAGCCGTTACCCTAGATTTGGAGTCTAAAACTCTCGGCTATACTCAAGTACAGTCTCCGGTCGAAACGCAGGAACTTTCGTACGACTTCCTCGTCGTGGCATCAGGAATGAGAAGGAGATGGCCTGTAGTACCAAGGTCTTTGAATTATCAGAGCTATGTTACAGATATAGAACACTGGGAAGCCGAACTCAGCCAGTGCAGCAAAATCGTCATTATCGGAGGGGGCGCCTGCGGAATCGAGATGGCAGCCGAACTCAAAATGCATTTCCCCAGGCAAAATATTATTCTCGTTCATTCCAGAGGCCAACTGCTATCGAACGAGCCACTTTCTGATGAATTTAAGTTTACGGCTCTCAGATTGCTCCAAGATCAAGGTGTACAAGTTCTCCTTAACACTCGAGTCGAAAGGGATACACCCGAGACATTACATGCATCGCGATCACTAACTCTCTCAAATGGCGAAACACTTCATTGCGACAAAGTCATACACTCCGCTGCACAACAAGGAGCAAACACAGATTTCATTCCAGCATCTTTGACGGAGGAAAAGGGTGGCTGTATTAAGGTACGCGATACTTTCCAATTCGCAACTGGCATCCATAACGCCGATGTTCACTACGCCATCGGCGACGCTGCCCACATACCTTCTTTGATCAAGCGCTGCGGCCCTGCGCAAGATCAAGGAAAGCAAGCCGCAGCCAACATTATTGCAACGCTTATCGCTCTTGAAAATGGAGGTGTAGTTGCTGATGCAGATCTCCAAAAATTTCCTCCAAGTAAACCTTCTATGACGCTTGCCATCGGTGAACAGGCCGTCACAATGAGAAATGGATTGAGCTTCGGTAAAGGTGTAAAATTAGGCGCATTTGGAACAGGACTTGGCATTGACGGATCGTTGGCAAGCCTCGGGATAAGACCACGACTTGCGTGATACAATGGAAATTACAATCGTAATCATTGCACCCAGAAGCAGGGTATGCAGAGCATTTTCGATCACTTGAGATAAAAATGTTGAATTGAAACATTGTCTGTACACAATTTTCAAAGCAATTAAATAGCTTTTATTAGGTTAGTCTTGTGTTTAGAGAATTTCGATTGATATTGCGTATATGTGTCATTTATGCGACAAGTTATGCTTTTTACTCGACCAAGGAAGTTTTTCTGGAAGTTTTGCTAGATCTACTGATCAACGTCTATAAACTGCTATCATAAGGGTATTTAATTTTTAAATCCAGGAAAATATTAAGGATTGAATTAATTTTATGACCAGAGCCTTGCATAAATGTATGCTTCCACTAGCCTCGCTATGAGTCACAGTACTATATCTGAACACAACCATACCCTCAATTTTACGCACATCCTCTTAGATGGGCCTTTCACGTTTCATTTATTAATTCCTTAAGGGCTGAGGATATCTACCTGTCCAAGTCCTGCGCCTGCAGAATTCGGCGTGCGATTTATTTACAATCAGAGTTTCCTGTAATTGGACAGGTTATTATCTCAGGTTTGCCGAGCAATGTGCGGCGAGATACGAATTCCATGTAGGGACGGACGATTAAAAATCGAGATCGTAAAGACTCTTGATATTGACTAGGGCATGAACTCGAAGACTTCTGAATTTGGCTAAAGCTGAGATAAAACGGGCCGAAGTCTTCACGAAATTAAATGTCTTACTTGTATGCGAAGATTGAGCCAAGCCACGACGTATATTGTATTAGGTCCTCTATGGTAGGTAATTTATTTTAAGATATCCACAAATTATCAGACGAGTCTTACATGCCGTTGAGCGGGACTACGAGCTTTCAAATAAAGAGTTGTAAAAACCATCCTACTGAAATCGTAAAATATTTATCCAGCTTTTCTTCTATCTTCTGATTGTCTTGTTTTTTTTTTCTTCATTTATATTGCATTAATCTATCAAACTAGCTAGACTAAATACAATAATGCCTATGCAGACGTTAGTCTATAAGGCGCTGTTTTTCCTCCTAGGCTAAGCTCTCTTATTCTAGAGCCCTAGAAGCCTAGTAAAACAGTAGTAGTGCTCTCACTACGCGGCTTGCTAACAATAGGTCATTTCTACAGCAGGTCTATTTCGTTGTAGTAGGCCTTTAGGTCAAGGCTCCTGCAGCAGGCAGCTGTCTGGGCTGTTGCTATTTGTTGTTTTTGTGTGTTGTAGAGGCCTGTTTCTAGGCCCCTGTTGCACGTTGTCGTGGCCTGTTGGTGGCCCCCTGATTGTCTTGTGCAATACCTAGAGCGTCGATGCTGGGATAAAAATTTGATAAAAATTCCCAATCAAGCGCGTTTAAAATACCTCTGACATGTACTTTCATGCAGGCCCCATGTTTAGAACAATATATCAGGATGTTGTTTGTTTAAAAAATTTCAAGGTTGAAATAATGAATTCTTTTGAAGTCGTATTATTAGAAGTTTGGAATCTTGAATCCATAAGCTTATGGGAGATTCTTCCATGGGCTAAGTACTTCATTCTTTTTGTCGAATCGTAGTCTATCACGTGTGTACGTACGTGAGCACACAATGCTTGTATAGTCTCTGATCAAATAAAATGATTAACTTTTCCTCAAATTGTTCGTCCACTTTAAGAGATATTTACTCAGAATATAATAAACTAGTCTCAACTTCACTTGACTTCTACATAGATAGGTCTCACAAATTGTCCTAGGAATCTACTTTTCATGAGAAAAAACTACAAATTCTCCTTCATTTTGACAATGTCCTAAAATTTAAAGCAGAAAGGTAATGAAAGCTTCCAAAATGTTATTATAGATGTGGCCATCAGTTTGATTTTGTGTCAGGATGCATTGTCTACAAGTCAACAAGTAATTGGAATTTTAATAAAAACAATCATCCGAATTCAAAAACCACAAATCAATAATAATTGATTGGTGTCATAGCCAAACACTAGTTGATTCCTTGTTGTGAGGCTAGTGAATCGATATAGTTCACTCAATCTCTGGACAATCTAAAGTTTTCTGAATTCTTTAGAGAGTGAAATTACTATTATTGATGTTTTTGTATTTGATGTAGAGATATTACAATCTTCGTTTACCCGTTGATATTAATCCCAATGCTAGCGGAACCTAGGCTATCGGAATTGATGAACCTGCCGCAGTTTAACAGATTATTATGATTTGGAATGATGACTTCGCTTCTGCACGGAAACTGAAGATGTTTCGACGGCGAAAATCCACCATCTGCAACGTTAAGCAACCAGGCACGCTAGGGGGCAGCTTTAGGAATCGTCTTAGCAGGGAATAAGGGTATGTAGGGGAGCAAACAGGAAAATAAACATAGAGTATTAAATTCATCTTAATTTTATTGGGATTAGCCCTCAAAATCTTACTCCTTACACCTCTTACTACAAGTAGAATTAGAAGCAGCCTAGGCTGATACAAAAATTATTGCCTTCCCTTTCTAGGCCCTTAAAGAGCTTTGGACTACGTTACTATTAGACGGTATTATATTATAATACATCTTGAAACTGTAACAACGGAGCTGAGAAGAAAGTAATCTATTTAGGATTTGTATATAAAACAATAAGTTTAAGCTGTAAAAACAGATATAATAATTACAGCGTGAAGTTTTTAATAAATCTCTGAAAACTAGTAGAAATGAAACATAGCCAATTTTCCATTTATAGGACGCCTAATTGTCTTGTGCGTTATGCTTGACAGAGGGCTATAGTCTATTTAATTAAGCAGGAATAGATCAAATGCCTAACTTTAATGTACACGACAATATAACACCTCTGAGTTACTTCTAAACTGCCTAATTTCTCTCTGATACCTGCTAAGATATCTTAAGCGGATGCCTGCAGCATATTATTACAAAGTAGTTCATATGGTTTGTAGCAAACAAAAAACCGATTTAAATAACATTCTACTAATCTACGTCATTTTAATCTTTAATTATCTGCGCTGTTATATTAAATGTAACTACTATACTTGAAAGGAAATAGTTACTTATAGAGATTGATGTCACTTGTCGTAAAGTGTTCAAAAAGAAGACGTAAGTAAAATTAAGAAAAGAGAAAGAAAAAGATACGCGTTCTATAAATCTCATTGTCATAAGTAAAAGAGATATTAGTCTTAGCAATAGCAAAGAAGAATAGGATATAGTAAAACCAATTATAAGTTTTTTCTTGTCTCTAGCTATTTTAATCTTTATTTCTTCAAGACCTGCTTGCTGCTGTTATAGAAATCTTATTTAAGGGAACAATTAGAAGTAACTAGTCATATTGCTTGGACTGTAGAACTCAGAGACTATATAGGAGTTGAGTGCTCACGTGCATAGACACGTGCTCACACACGTACTCGTGCAAGCGTGTAGGCTGACATCATAGGTAGACTAGCATATAAAAGACAGAACAAAGTTCTTTATAGCAAAAAACGAGTCACAAAATGGAGCCCTGATCACGAGCCACGCTCACGAGTCCTGATTACGTGGCCTCTAAACGTGCTCTGCAGCAGAACAAATATTACTTATCTGCTCTAAACATAGAGAAACTATAAACCTAATTAAAGATAGACTAACTATGATTAAATATGTCATATTTTCACGCTTTTTAATTTGTATTAAAAAAGCTTTACACACTTATATAGATAGAACAGTAGTCTATACAATACATCACCTGAATACTACTTTTCCAGCTACTGTTCTTCAATAGAACAATACATAAATGAGGAATATTTGTCTACTAGGGGCGGTCTTATAACAAATGTGTTATTACATCCCTATGAAGTGATCTAGACCTAGTGTAACGTTCATAACGTCACATCCTAGTTTACCCCTAAATCAACCGGCACCTATCCGGAAGCCACCTGATACGCACCCACCCTGGAGGGAGGGTATATAAGGATGCTGGCTGTGGAACTTCGTAAGAGTAGATTTTCTTTATCCTTTTGTACAAGACCAATAAGGGTAGAAAACAATATATCATTCGTGTTTTTAAGTCCAAGTAATCATAAATGCCTTGTAGTGGACTTTTCTCTTACTCGGACCTCTGACCAACTGACCTGCGTCTTTATACAAAATTAATGAAGCTTGTACTAGAAGGTCCAAGAGGTAACACTAAGTTACAGGGGAATAAGAGAAATATCACGACATAATTGTTACAGTTTGTGAATGGGCATCTTCTCTACCTTGCTTTCTAAGTGCAAACCTCACTATAAACATATTTCTCCTGTCAGAGTACATCAACCAACAATCGTTGATAAAAAGAAATGAATGAGTTTTTACTGTAGAACCATAATTAAATTATTCCGTTTTAGACCTAGCTTAACCGTTTTCTTGTTCATTTTATTCTTAGCCTTAGAAGAGTCAATATACTAGCTCGACTAGTCTTCTCTCTATTTAACAAGCCGCGCTTAGTCGAATTGCTTCTCTCTTGGTTGACGCTATCCCAACGATCAAGGACATTCTCTAACAGAGTTTGGTTGCCAAGGGTCTCTCCAAATATGTCAAGAAGTGATCCATTGTCCGCTCCAAGGATGGCGCTTACCACATCACTTAGCAGTGAGATTACTGGAATAGTAAACCTGACGCGTTTTTTGTTCAGCACGCCTTCGATATATGGAATGTGTACCCCATCAATTTTGGTCGTATTTCCGGTGGCGAAGAACTCAAGGTAGCCGTTGCTCAACGGTTCTTTTTGACTATCAAGAACCTCTTTGAGATTCGGGACCAGTGCATCGAAGAAAAAATTGCCCTCAAATGGCACCGAGTTATTGCCAGGCTTGAGCTTAAGGTCGCGAATGTTAATCAAACCAAGACTCAAGTTGCCAGACATGATATTAAACTGTAGATCACCGAGTCCGAGAGTGAAGACCCCGGAGTTGGGAATTTTCAGTATGCCTTTCATGTTGTACTTCGTCTCGTTCCTTTTGAAGTTGAATTCTTGGCTTTTGACACCAAATCCATCTAGGTAGTTTAGGGATGACACTTCGATTGTCTTGTCCAGACTTTTGGAGTACTTCAATGCACCAAGGCGGACTGTTGGCTTGCCCTTGACAGACAACTTTACTTTCGGCTGGTCGAAGTATTCGTTCATCCACAGAGTGAGTTCAGTCTGATTGAGAACCGGTACAGTTTGATCTTTGATGCTAGTATCCGTGTCGCCACTCACTCTTACTGACGGAAACAGAAGCTCAAGGAACGGAGTCTCTAGAGTCGTATTCTTGTTGTATAAAACGAGGTTCATCGGATTTAGCTTGACAGGAATTGGGCAGTAAATCATGGTGTCGATGCTCATATTGAGCTTTTCTGGGCTAAGCGCCTGCAGCGCGCCGCCATAAATAGGAAGTTTCTGACTCTTCAGGACACTCGCGACAATTGCAGGAATGATAACTGTGAATCTGGTGCAGTCTATGATTAAAATACGCTTTCTCTTTGTCATCAAAAGTGACTTACAGTAATGGCAGTAGGATTGCGAGGAGAACGATCAGGGCCAAAAGATACCACCACTTGAAGCGCCAAAAGTGAGCTTTAGTCTTCTGAAATCTTGCAGGTCCTATAGCGGCCTTCTCATCTCGAACTTCATCATCAAAAGATATTCCATCGCTATTTTGAGAGTTGTTGTTCTTTGCAACAGCGTTGCTAGTCGCATTCGGTATTTCTTCGAAAGTTTGGATGTCACCAGCAGCTATCGCCTTGTTGTCTGAAGTCATTTTGTAATGTGTTTAACAGTAGTCGAATGGATAGGAATTCGATCTCTCGCTTTAGCAATCTCCGACGCAGGGCCTTTTTGTGACTTGAGCAACAGAGAGATACAAAGAGGGCTGAGAGCAAGCATGAGCCTAATTACAACCACCAGCTTCGCGCTCCACGCCGGCTTTACTAAAATCCCACAATACTAATACAGAATAGCCCAATATCCGAAGCACTTTCTTCTTGATACCTATGCAGGATCCATGTTCTAACCTGGATAAATCCACGTCAGGGAAATACCCTGCGCTGATCACCAGAGTCTGATATAACCGATCGACGGATTGTACGGAGACTCGCCATAATTCCATGCGCGGAAGAACCTTTTCAGCTGATGATGCCTATTTAGACAAGCTTCTCGCGCATCAATGCCCCATAACGCTTAGCTTCCGAGTCTAGTCGGCTAGTCAGGAGAGGATGAGGGGAAGTGGATAAAGTTTGCGAACAGACCAGGCGGCTGACTAGACACAATTCTGCAATTACCTGTGTGGAGAGCAACTCGTGAGAGCACAATATGAGATTGTGATCAGATGCATGTCAAATTGTACCGAGGACTTCAAAAACTTGTGTGTGGCTACAATACGATATAGTCCCTTACGTCATGCGGGGCTACGATAGCGCCTTTGCTCGAGTATCGCATAACGAAGGCATCAAACGACACCCAATGTCGCTCCGAAGTGGTGTTCATGGCCAAAACTCAACTTTAAAGCTACCATGCAGAGTCTATCGATAAATTTACGGTTAAACATTCTCGCTATCAGCATTAGGATGTATTCATATTTCAAGGACTGAACCCTCGACTACAATAATTCATGTGTCATCATCATCGACCTCATCATCATTTAGACATGCTCCTATCTGTGACCCAGTAACTCCTGAAGTACTGCTTGAACGAGATCTGCCACAGTCGCAACAAGCTGTAAAGTGTCAATAACCGTAGAAATTAGAAATGTTAATGGGAAATGAACCTACCGGAGTGGCGTCTCCAATGAGCTCCGAAACCTGCCCCACGAATGTGTTGGTCAAGAGATTCTCAGCGTTGCCCAACAAAGTGATGATGCTCTTCACATTTTTTGGCGTGATGAGGGGCAAAACCCCATCCAGAATGCCCTTGATGTCAATCTTTTTGATAACATCCAGCAGAGGCTTGACTGCGTCAACTAGGCCAGTCAAGTCAATGCCTTCCAGCTCCTTCAAAAGCGGCTCGATAATAGCAGATAAACCCTCGATATCAATCTTGCCCAGGGCTGCAATGATTGGTACTGCTCCAGAGATGAGACTCTGAGTCTCATTGACGAATTTGTTGCTGAGAAGAAGCTCGGCATTGCCAACAAGACCAAACACGCCCTCTAGACTTGAGGGTGTCAAGAATGGCTTCAAAGTCTTGAAGATGCCTTCCAGGTCAACGTCATCCAAGCCATTTAGGACTGGTACGATTTTCTGGACAAGGCTAGCGAGGTCAATATTCAGGAGATTATTAAGCAGTGGCTTGATCTTTTTGATTAGGTCCGTAAAGTCAATTTCACCCAGAGCATCAAGCAGAGGCGAAAGTTGCATTATGAGCTTCTTCAGGTCAATCTCGCCTAGGGCTGAGACGAGCGGAAGAGCATCGCCGATGAGACTCTGAGTCTGGTTGACAAACTTAGAAGTCAATAGATCCTTAGCATTCCCAAGTAATGCCATAATACTCTCAATAGAATTAGATGAAAGCAGAGGCTTGAGGGACTTAAGCAAGCCCTCAAGATCTAAGTTTCCAATCTCCTTCAATAGAGGACTGACTTGGTCTAGGAGTCCTGCAAGATCAGCCTTTGCAAGGCTGTCAAGAAGAGGCGAGGCCTTTGAGATAAGAGACTTTGTCTGAGAGATGAAATCCTCAGAAAGAAGATTTTCTGCGTTGCTAAGGAGGCTGATTATGCCTTTAATCGAGTTCTCAGTAAGGAGTGGCGACAGCGACTTAAGAACACCTTGCAGGTCAATCTTTCCAAGCTGTTCAATAAGAGGTCCTCCATTTGATAGTAAGGACTTGATGCTCTCAACTGCTTCTTTTGACAATAGTAACTCAGCATTCTGTAATAGATTTACGAGACCCTGGATAGATTCTTTGGTGAGGATTGGTGACAGCGCCTCAAGAACACCTTGCAGATCAATATTTCCGAGCTCTTTAATAAGAGGTCCTGCACTTGACAATAAGGACTTGATGTTCTCAACCGCTTCCTTTGACAACAGTGACTCAGCATTCTGTAACAGATTTACAATACCCTGGATAGAGTCTTTTGTGAGGATTGGAGACAGCCCATCTAGAACCCCCTTAAGGTCGATCTCAGAAAGCTTCTCAATCAAGGGTGATGCCTCGCCAATGAGAGCCTGGGTTTGCTTGACAAAATCAGGAGACAAGAGACTACCGCCGTTCTTGACCAGGCTAACGATGTTGTTAATCGATTCCTCAGTGAGAAGTGGCTGTACTGCATTCAAGAGGCCTGCCAAGTCCAGCTTTGTAAGCTCCTTCAAAAGTGGTGAGATGTCGCCAAGAAGAGGACCAACATCTTGAAGAAGTGTCTTGATTAAGTTAACGAAGTCGCTAGTTATGAGATCACTAGCGTTCTTAACCAGACTGATGATGTTACTAATCGATTCCTTAGTGAGAAGTGGCTGTACTGCGTTCAAGAGGCCTGCCAAGTCCAGCTTTGTAAGCTCCTTCAAAAGTGGTGAGATGTCGCCAAGAAGAGGACTGACATCCTTCATAAGCGTCTTGGTTGAGTCGACAAAGTCGCTTGTTAAAAGAGTAGCACCGTTTGTAAGAAGTGTGTCGATATTGTTGAGGTTGTTGTCGGTTAGGAGCTTGAGAACCTTGTTCACAATTCCGGCGATATCGACGTCCTTGATCTCGTTGATCAAGCCCTTCAGATCCAGTTGTCCAACCAAATCAAGGAGCGGGCCGACTTGCTCTAGGATGCTTCTGATCTGGGTGGGAGCGGGCGGCTTGAGCGTTGCGGCCAGATAGACCATGGCATCGTGGAAGGCCTGAAGAAATTCGGCGCTGAGCAAGCCTTTGCCGGCATTGACAAAGTCTTTGACCTCTGTGAGCAAACTTGAAATGCCTGCGATAGAGTCTTTGAGGTCGTCAAGGCCAGGGATTGGGAGAACACCTGGTAATCCAAAGCTGTTGTCGTTGGTCGACCGTGAATTGGTAGAATCTGAGGATGTGCTATTCTGTCGTTTGAAGATTGGCGTCCTGAATCTTTCCCTCTTGAGAAGAACATTAAGCTCTTTCAAAACATCTGTGAGCTCTGACCGAGGTACGAGAGCAAGATTGTGTCTCTCCAAGAGCTGGACAAGCTGCCCTTCTAGCTCAGGGACTGGTACAGTCTTTGGAGGACCACGAAATGCAAGGCTAAGAGGCAGCAAAGCCATCATAAGGAGCTTGTTGAGCCTCATTGCCGCAATGTAGTATATCTCCTGGCGGGAATGCTTGTAGTTGAGCAAGTCGTTCTACTGAAGCCAATGTAAGGATTAAGACTGTGAAGCCTCCAACGAATGGTACATGTACTAATTCTTGCTCTTAGTCCCAATCTAATCATCAGAATTCATTTTTCACAGGTCTTCCCCGCGTTTTCTTACCCCAGATTAATTTCCCCAGCCCCCTGAGTCGATCACTCTGGCCCCAATTAACCAAGTTTCTCGGTGAACTTTAATAGTGGCCATTCGGTTGTGGTTGAGACACATGCGCTCACATGGCTAAAATTGACCGAGAGTATGGTCGCTGTACTCGGCAAATTTCCCTCGGCCGTTATGTGGGCTGCGGAGAGAAGACTAGAGTCGAATAAGGTTTAGCCTACTAATTACCCCTTGGCTTGATAATTACCCCTGCACTTAGCAAGTGACCCCGCCCTGCAGCTCGCAAGCTAGCCCGTATGCCAACAAGATGCAGACTTTATCAAATTCATTTCTACAGGAAACTTGCAGAAGCTGCACTCACAATTGCGATCTTTCAAGAAAAAATGATTTGAAGTTATTGCAGATCGTTGATCTGCAGAGAAGGATCTGTTTTAGAAGCACGTGCTGCGCATTGGTGCATATTGTGGGGTACTATAGGTAATTAACTGAAGCTTATCGCGCCGCTTTGAAGTCCACTTTGCCAATACGATCCAAAACTCCAACGCGGTGATAGTAAGTTGCTGATCGGATGTGGGGATCCAGCTGCCAGTAATTCTGTTCCAGCTCATGTGCAAGTTTGCCTCTCTGACCATTTTTTTCCTTCGCGACATGAATTTCCGGCTCCAGTGACACCCAATCTGCCGTCGATTGGCTGAATCTCCTAGTCAAATCATCTCTTTCCTCAAGGATTTTGACTTTCTTCTCCTCCTCTTCGTTGATTCGTCCGCTCTCGGATAGTTCAGGCTCTACGTACTTGTACTCCCACCCATCGTTACCTCCGTAGCATTTCTGTAGATTGTCGCGAGAGATAAATTCAGTCATTGCTTTATTACCACTAGTAAAATGAATCTTGGAAGCGATGCAGGTATCTAACCAATGCTTGATCACGTTCCAAATGCCTGGCGAGAGTTAGATTATGAAATCTTATTATCGCAAAGCCTGAACTTACCCCAGAACACAAAGGGCGCATTGTGGACGAGAACCACTTTTAGAGTCTCAGGATATCTCGCCTCGAGTATTTGAATCAGGAACTTGATGAAATGGAAGTCCATGTTTCGCAGGCCAAAGCCAGTCAGATCAAAAATAAGACAGACCTTGTCTTGTCGACTTTTGGCCATCACCCTCAGCGTCTCGATATTATGCAGAGCAAAAGTCTCCATGACAGAAGCAGGCTGCTTTTGAGGATCGTGAAGTCGTACTTTGATGATGTAGACCGGGTGCCCGTTTTTGTCGGTACCACGGACGTAACTCTTTCCAGAGCGATATTGCATCATGAAGGCCTCTTCATCTGGACTTCGTGTGGGCTTCAGGCCAACGCTCTCGCCTTTTCCAATTATATCTGTGTTGATTCGCCTCTCCTCTCGCCAGTTGATTGCAGAGACAAGCATATCGACTGCTTTGACCACATCCCACTTTCGAGCCCGAAGGTAGCGGAGAAGCAAGGCATCAGGATTATCTGTGAGGATGTAGGCCCACAGGCTATTGTAGAAATTCTCCGGTGACTTGTCATTGAGGTGCTTCAAGAACTCGTGGCTCTTGTTGGGCGCACCGTGACAGATATTGCGATGTCCACAAAGCCTGAGAAGATGAACCCATGTCTCTTGGAGACAACGCTCTTGCTCAGCCGTGAGATTGCCAACGGTACCGGGCTCAGTCAACTGGGTCATTGGAACCATTTCTAAAGATGAGAAGAATAACTTGAAGAGGAACTTGATTATGGATGATGACAGGATAGTCGATTGCGATATAACTGGGCCGGATCAAATATGAAACCTTTTCATTAGCACTGTCAGTATATAAGTTTGCACATAGTTTGAATATTTGTGCTGATCACGGTAGCCAAGTGAACTATGCTTGACTACAACGATATTCTTGACTCTATGGCGAAGCTAACCATTATTGTATTGGACTGTTGATCAGCGAGCGAGTACTCGCAAGCTACAGAGATCAGAGCGACCCGCCTGACCTCAAAGCGATGTAGAGCTCGGGCCACTACGTCATACGAAAATCATCTCCGTAGCGCTCAATCCCCCGCATGATCCGATAATTTTAGAATCCCTGTTGGAGTTGGAGTTTACTTACTAGCCTCCCCGTCTTTATTTTTTCTCTGAAATGATGGAAGCCGTTTGATGTTGCTTTCACTAGCCCCTCTATGTATTCATCTAGTTCAATCGCCGACCGCGCGTTCTGCCGACCCTTGAATATCAAGAAAATAGGACAGGAAGCTGGTTAACCGCTCAGGTATGATCAAATGGACAATACAATATCCCGATGGTCGTAACAGAGTCTGACATTAGAATTGAACTGTGTCGTCTTATAAGCGAGAATGGATGTTAAACATTGGCTTAAAATCTGAAGGGAGAATCAAGTGCTAGCGCCTTCAGGCAACAGTATAAGACGACAGAATTGCATATAAGGTTGTTACATAAACATTCTCATCTCATACATTGACCAAATTCTAGATCATGGAAAGCTTTCCGCAAGATTACGAATGCCTCAAATCCGAAGTGATGTTTCCCCATTTTGTATCAGTTATATCAGCAGAGTAATTCGACTTTGGGCTCCACTGCCCAGACCCTGCATTTGGTAGCACCGCACCAGCGTTCTTCGAAAATATTCAAATTAGGCTCATCATGGCCTTCATAGGTGTAGCCTTGGAGATCTCTAGCTGGGGCACCACAACGTTGCTGTTACAATACTTCATCCTTTTGCACATGCGAACTAACAACTAGGCTGTTACGTCGGCTCCCAAACTCCAACATACGTTCTCCTAGCCAAAGATAAAGAAAATATTTGGCACATCCTGGAGCATCATGGAACGTCAGGCGTATCTATCTGAGACAATGATAGGCTTTTTATCGGCCTTGAAATTGATACCACCGCCGAACTATAGCATTAGGCTAGTGGCCGTGACAATTGTGTCGGGGTGCAGAGTTTTTCCAGAATCAAGCTTGATCGTCTTCGCTGTAATAGTCTTGATTTTCTTGGTAACGATATCTGCCTTGTCAGAACGAATAGCAGCGAAGAAATCCCCGTTCAAAAATGCACAGAAGTGTAGATCCCATAGGTTGTACACCAGCTTGAAGTGAGGATCCCAGCTGATATCCGGAGGCAGTTACTTGATGGTGACGCTCTTATTGATCTGCTTTACCAGGCCAGGTAGCAGGGTAAAGAAGAGAGTTGTGAGGAGGCTGTGTGAAGGTGATGGGAAAATGTAGCTCGGGCTTCGTTGGAGCATTATGACTCGTTTCGGCTTGTCGGACATGGATGGAACGATCGTGACGGCGGTGGTACCACTTCCAACGACGACTATATCTTCGTTGGTGTAGTCGTAATCATCAGGCTAGAACTGAGGATGGATGAACTTTCTATAGAATCTTTCAATGCCTGGGATAATAGTCTCTAGCGGAGTATCGTGCTTATAGTATCCGGTACCAAGAAGTACAATTCTAGCTTGGAATGTGACAGGTTTCTCGTGATCTGGTCTTGTCATTTGAAGCTTCCATCTCTATTTCTCTTAATGCCAATTTGCTTCCGACACGGAACGCTTGTAGCAGATGCGATGGTCAATTTTAGCAGACCTTGCCAGCTCGACCATGTAATCTTTGATCTTGTCGCCGACAGCGAGAGACTTGCTGTGCTTCCATGGACTCTAAGGGAAGCCGAACATGAAGGTGTCGGAGTCGGATCAGATGCTTGAATGTTTTAACAGGTCCCAAGTGCCACCCATAGAGTCGTGGCCTTCAAGAATGGCGTAGTCGAGGTCGGAGGGACCGTCGGATTGGATGCGGTAGGCGGCATTGATGCCAGAGATGCCTGCCCCAATGAAAATGATGTCGAAGGTTAATTGCTCGCCCATTGTTTTTTTGAAGCCCGTGCCGTAAAAATGATAAATTTCGAGTCTTGAGCCATTCTTGTTATGAGGCCTTATTCTAGTACTACATGAGCCTGTGGGTAGACGTTCACCAATACACTTCATGATTTCACCAAGTCAACTGAATGGTTATCGCACGTACCAGGAAATTATCACAAGCCTCGGTAAGTCGAAATAGTTGATTCGGGTACCAAGATGATACCGTACAGGATGGTATTGACCATAAGAACTTAGCTTCCGAGTCGCTCTGCCTCGTGAGGGACCCAAACTATCTTGATCTGAGACGTTACATGCTATTTAGACAATCTTATTTGAGTGTGAGGGATCACATCTGTTTGTTACCATGGCGCTCCGAATCAGGTAGTGCGTTATGGTCTCCGGGCACTTGATTGACCCTGGTGGCGCATGGTCGCAAGCTAAGCTACAAAGGTCTGTGGGTCTAACGGCAGTACAGATCAGCGAACAAAGTTGCTTCCAATAACTAGCTCAAATGACGTACAAACAGGGGAATTTGAGAATTTTAATTTGCATGTGAAATCATGTTTTGCAATACCGTAAGTTGAACGAGACGACTAGTGAGCTATCTGAGTGATGAAGGTTGGTTGCTACGTATGGTTGCTCACAAACAGCAGCTTCAAAGCTTCAGGCCAGCAGCAGCCTGGGATAAGAATTCCCTTGCGTGACATGCTGCCAGATTGGCCTCAGCACTGAATCCAGCTCTAGCACCCAACAGCAGAATATCGTGAGGACAACCTTCGCTGATATGCAAGTGAATGTTCCACCCGTACTTTTTATATCGCTCAACAAACTCTCTAATGTCATCGCAAAGGATCTCACTGCCTCCTGCATTGACAAAAACTGGAAGGCTGCTCTCCAATTCGAAGGGGTGTTTCAAAGGCGATAGATAGGGACCAGCTGGATCAATCGCACCGTTTGCTGAAATGGCCCTTGCGCCCCATCGCCCGAATTGCTTGTTTAGATAATCTGTCTTGTAATTCGGCGAGAGCATCATGTCCTGTTCCAAAGCTGCGCTCACATCAACCCAAGGAGACCAGAGCATGACAGCCTTTGGGAGGGGAATTTCATCCTGTTTGCCATGTTCGTGAATGTAACGGAGCAGAGCCAGCGCAAGGTTTGCTCCTGCTGAATCGCCGGATAAGATGATCTGTTCAGCTGATATGCCTTTGACTTCAACTAACCATAGATAAGCAGTAAGAGCATCCTGTAATGGAGCCGGAAAGTGTCCAGCTTTGCTACTGGAGAGGCGATACTGAGGCGTGCAGACGTGAGTGCAGCCAGAATGTTGTATAAGACTCTCTGCTAACAGACCGGTATCGTTGTCACGACCGTTTCCGATAACGAAAGCGCCTCCATGGAAGTGCAGCGCGACAATCATGTTATGTTTGACAGGCGATGGTGGCGGTGGACGTGCCGGCGTCCAAGTCATACCTAGTTGTGCAGGCTGAATTGCTCGGTCCTCTAGTGGTCCCCTATACAGCATTGGTGATCTTGAGACGGCGATTTCAAATCGATTCTTTTCTCGACCTTTTCCAAGATGAAGTCGGTCTCCAGATTTGGTGAGGGACCAGTAAAGCAAGAGCAGTCTAACAACGCGCACACGAACTGCCTGATCGAGGGACCATTGTGGTGAAGGTCTCGCGCTTGGTAGGATATAGCAAGTGGTGTCGATGAGAAAATGAAGTAATAGCCATGGGGTATATAAGATAGCACACATGTAGAGGAACGTCCTTTCAATACAATTAGGAACAGCCATGGTAAGATGTGAAATCATAGACTTAGGTATTAAGCGTAATGAGTCGAAGTTACACGAGTGTATTAGCAGGGACTGAAGAGCGGATTGTCCCTACAAATATTCTCATGTTCAAAGTTGCCTCGGCATCGATATTTACTTCAAGGTTTCTAGTAAACAAAGTTTCAATTGGCTGATCCTGTATTGGCTCCCGACCTGATCCAAGGCGCCCAATAGTTGTCTCGATTAGGAAAGACTAGGTACCCAAGGATCAATTCACTTTTTATCATTTTACCCAGAATTTTGTTGTCCAAAGTTACTCGTTTTTCAAGACTACAGCATAGGGCTCACTCTACTACCAGAAATCCACACACTCCGTCCACTAAATGAGGCCAAAATGAGGCTCGGTATAATTTATAAGATGACCTTGACCCAGAATAGACCCTATGTTCCTGCCGCTGCTGATTTTCCTACCGTATCCCGCAATAGTTCCTGGATCCAAGCTGGCCAACCACCAATTCCAGCAACTCCTGATACACTACTCGGAACAATGAGCTGTCCTCCTCTCTTACTCCTGATGCGAGCAACGACCTCGCTGGCAATTTGATCTGCTGTCAAAAGTCGAACCCCAGAGCGCTCCAATCTGTCAACAAAGCCCTCAACGAGTGGGGTTCTGACGAAGTTGGGGTGTACAACAGTAGTCAAGACGTTCGGTGACTTGTAGACATGCTTGATCTCACTAGTGAGAGATTGATGGAAAGCAAGGGCTCCGGCCTTGGTTGCTGAGTAGTCCGCCGCAGTGGTAAGGGCGACAAATGAAGCGATACTTGCAACCGTGATGATATGGCCCTTATCGAGCTGGATCATATGCGGAAGGAATTGCTGAGTAGTGAACCACATCGACATGAGGTTGACACCGAAGATTTTGCGTAAGAAAGGTTCGGACATCTTGAGAATTGGAGTTGGCTGGGTTATGCCAGCGTTATTGATCAGAATAGTTGGATGACCAATCTCACGACGAATGGCATTTGCAACTTCTGCAACCGACTCGGAGGATGTGATGTCGCAGCGGTAGCAGGTGACCCGCGGATTGGCTTGAAGGTCTTTCGGCAAGTCCTTGATGTCCAGAATCGCAACGCGAAGACCCAGACCCAGGAGCCTGTCCACGATACATTTGCCAATTCCACTGGAGCCACCTGTAACAACGGCAATTTCTTTGGGCCAGTCCCAGCCCTTGCCAGACCGAAGGCGCCACGAGTTGTGGGCCATGGTATTGAGGACATCATTGATTCCTCTGAGAATCCCAATGCCAAGGACAATGTGTAAGGTTGTCCTGATCCGTGCGAGGCTTAGAGAAGCCGCGATGTGATCAGGCAGTTTCTTCATGAGTGGTGCCACGACATTGCGCACAATCTCAGGAGCGTATTTTATCGAGAGCAGAACGGAGACCGACAAGAATGGCGATAGTACGATGCGTCCAAGCCGCTGAGCATGTGGAATTGCAGGGGAATAAAGTAAAGAGGACATGCTGACACGTACCGTGAAAAGTTTTTGTTTTGATGTATAGTTCCAGAGAAAGGAAATACAATGCGTATTATAATAAAAATCATATATGTTTGTTACTGCCAATTGTCCGTTGCAATGCATCGATTTAGACTTGATAAACGCAAGGCACGTGCAATTGATCGTAGCAGGCCAGCAAGCAACCAAGACGTCGCAAGCTAAACCACATTGAATCATGCTGGCGATCACTGACCATTCAGCTCCACTCCCACACACTCCAAATTTGACCCTTTGCAAGTCTGACTTTCTTGATCAGGCTAGCCTAACGTCCCTCGAGTCAAGCCAGCGTCTGCGGGGTTGGGTGCCAAGCTCCGTCAATATATGATTGGTCTCGTCTCTAACCCTGCACACGCGCCCTTTGCTACGTCTCTCCTTTACATTCCCCAGATTTTGAGCCATAGCCCGCACTTCGAATTTGCCTGCCTGGATTACGAAGTGTCCTTTGTTTTTCTGCATGGAAAGATCAGCAGCATCCCTGGTTGTATAGGGTCACTCCTGTAAACTTCTGAAAGTCACACTTGTCAATCGTCATGGTCTTCCCAGGGCGATTCAATTCTGGATGCATGCGCTGTCGCCAACGCAAAATCAAGGTGACTGAAAAGAGTATTTAGTCAATTATGTTGTATGATCGTGCTGACAAAGAGTATCTGAATAGTGCGACGAGGCTAAGCCTTCTTGTAAGCGGTGCTATACTTACGGCAAGCCGTGCCCTGGATATACCGACCAATTCTTCTTCAAATATACAAGGACCAGATCAGATGAGAAGAATTCTTCATCGCCTTCGATCATTTCACATTCATCAGCAAAAATAAAACAGCAACGACCTTCTTTCACAACCCAACCATCGCCAGACCCCACTTCAATCGCCATTGCCCGGCCGCCGAACCCATGTCACGAGGACCTGTCGCTCTGCTACTTCGTCCATCGCTTCGTATCTCCTGACGAAGACGATGGCTTCCCCGGCCACTTTAGCTTCCTCCCTGCACTGTTTGATCGTTACAACAAAGGCCTGCTGGAGATGGCTACGCTCAGTGTGTCCCAACTGGCCGCCTACAATCAGTTCGGTAAGGAAGAACTCCGGAATCAGTCACTGAGGAACTATAGTAGTGTCATCCGGGGTCTACGAGATATCATCAATTCGGGAGACCAAATAGTTGACGACAAGGTGATCGCTACCATCCTATTGCTTTGCACCTACAAAGTATGGGTCACTTCAACGGCACCCACGAAAAGAACGTCGCACTGACATCGAGCAGGACATCAGCGGTGAAGGCTTGGGAGACCCCAGCGAACACGCACCTGGTCTATTCTACTTGTTAGAAAGGCGAGGTACTGAACAAATCTGCACGAAAAGAGGAGCAGAACTCTTTCTTCTTGCACTACTGCGTCTGGTATGCGGGGAATCTTTTCATGAGAGAATTTGCCAATTATCTAATTCAACGCTCCCTCCTGCAGCAGATTTACTCCTTTTTACATGAAGATGAAAGATACAGTGATCCCGGAGCGATTGCGACGTTCATGGGTATCTTCGATCCTCTATTCCGCGCATTGTCTATGATGTCACAGACACTATCGCTCCGGCATCGACTGATCAAGTTCATGAGGTTCGATCGACAATACGAGCAAATGCCAAGCCTAGCATCGACCGCCGAAAGCAGTGTCGACTCAGAGGTAGAGCTGGTTCTGCTCCAAGAGTGCTTTCTGATGATCGACAGGTTCTACGCCTGGGACAAGGAAGCCGCACTTCACTGGAAGAGCACCTTCGAAGGCCGCGGTATACCAACTGTTTTGGGGCAGATGAGCTGCGGCACTACACACTACGATGCTGAGACTGCATGTATCATCATCTTGGTCCGATCTGCTCGGCTTATCTTGTTGTTGACGCTACTATTATACCACAGTCAACTGCAGACCGTCGACGATTCTCCATGGAACAGCTACGCTGCCCTTTGGACTGAATGCATACCAGTTCTGGAATCAGATATCAGTAAGACCATTGAAGACATGCTTGCGGCCGTGCCATATGCTCTTGGTGATATCAACCTTAATGGAAGACCAGCAACAATGTCACATGATGGAGCTTCTGCCATCATCATAGTTCACTCAATTCGTCTGATTTCATGTTGCGCTTACGCTTCGCAAGCACAGCTAGCACGAGCAGATATCATCTTGAAGAGAATGAATTCGGCTATTGGAATTAGGTCTGCGGTGGGTTGGACGATAGAGAGGCATATGGGATTAGGCCCAGGTCTTGATCGCTCGCGTTCTCGGCAACTAAATGATTCACCTATTTCTGTATCTTTTGATGCTGTGCAGAGCGTCCCGCCCTATTGTGGGGATACAAACTTTACATACCAAATTAACAGCGGCTCTGCTCTACTATAATCTTGGTATGTAGATCAAGATACCATTTTTTTTACCTCACCGTACTTGTTTGCTTCTTATTCTTTTCATTCCTGACAACACCACCTTGTGCTTTTGAGTGATTTTCTGACATACGACCCTGGTGGAGTAGTTCTACAGTATTCAACGCCATCTCATCTCGCTCCCAAATGAACATTAGGGCTGGGAAGATAGGGCCGCCCACTAAAGTATAAGATACAGCTTTGATACCGAAAAATATGGGATCTGTAGATCCTCGCATCATGTGTCGCTGGTGAGTGGACCAGATGAACAAAGCGACACAGGTGCAGTACACATCCCAGCGAAGGAATGAAACCACAATTTCCCTCGAATCTATTATTGACATTGGAGGCTTGAGCATTACCTTCATAGGAGGCTTTTCAAGTGAGGTGAGAGCAAAAATATGGTGTCCGGATAGTTGAGAAATAGAGTCTCTTGTGGTCGAGACCAGGATAGCACCCAAGACTGCCAAGTGGACTGCCATTATCAGAACCGCAATGACCATGTTTGATCTTCGAAGAGCCTGTCTGCAATGTCTCAGATTGTTCGTAGATGATTTACTGGCATCGGGATGTCTCTTTCGGCATAGAAACTGCGACAGTCCCCGAATGATCGTGTGATAAAGCGGGAAAGGCTGCCAGAGTGCGATAGCAAGCAGTTTTGCCTCATTCGAGATAACGTTGAGAAGAGGCAGGCAAAGGCCAATTGTTGGCACTATGTATGCCAGAGTTGAGGATAAAGGTAGCAAGTCCAAGTTCCACGGGTCAACAAGGAGTGCTTCCGGTTCCGGATTCGAAAACGATCCAAGTATTTGAAGGGTTAGATAGATCGGAGCAATGATAGTGATGGTGATGGCTTGAAAGGCGATGCCAAAAGTGCCGGTCCTATAATTTTAGTTAGATGAATCTGCCCCGATCGCTTAATTCCGTGAATCTTACCAGCTCAGAATTGTTCCCTTGTTGCCCCGTCGCAAACCTTCGAGGGCAATGATGTGCCACGCACCACCAAATTGCGCAGCGAGATATACAAAAGCAAGCAAAGCCTCAAGATCAATTCCCTCTACTTCTGGATTGCTCCTCAGACCTTGCGAAAAGAATTCCAAGAGAATGTTGATTAGATTATCAATGGGAGCAATGCCCGTAATACTTCGTGTAACGGAATCAGACATGTCCAAGACGCATTTTCTATTTGACCGTGAGGAGACGCAACTCCGGAGAGCATTGAAGTAGCCATAGCGATAGGAAGTGAACATGCTGGCATACCCTCCTAGGAGAGCACAGCCTAGAACCAGGCTAATGATGATCTTGTTGGTCATCATGTAAACGTTGTATTGTCGTACTGTTGAAGCGAAGGAATTTTTGAGTGGGGGGAGAAGTGAGGTATGAGAAATGGCATCTATTTTGTCACTACGTAAGTTCTCTTTGGCCAAGTTGTCTTATAGCACGTGTACTTTGTCCGTTCGAAATAGGACTTGTTCGCTGAATCGACAAAGCTAACCTATTCAGTCCTAGTTTCCGAAGCTTCGAAGAATCTAACGCTGTAAGTAGTATTAATTCAAAAAGCTACATTACATCTGAATTTCCTTTCTGATCTTTTACCGAGGCATTTCAACCTTCTTTTTCTATCCTTCCGCATCAAGCGCTTTACTGTTGTTGTCACACGTGCAAGCAACTACATTGGCATGACTCGTGTTAACGAATTGCGTTGGCTTGAACAAGCTCGCATACTAAGCCTAAAGCGGAACGCTTTGCGATAAAGTTGCAACATCAGACTCAAATGATCAGTGATCAACAACCCAGGTTGGGCATAAAGGTCTCCACTTGAAGAGTAATTGCAAAACATGTGATCAGTACCTAAGACTGTTTTATATCTAGTGTCTGAAACTGTGCCTATACTCTGAAGTTAATTTCAACACGAACAGACATCGACATCCTTATTAAATCATCCACCCGTTTAATTTCTTCGACGATTATCGAAAAAATTTCATATTCACAATTACATTTCTGCCTACTTGGTTAAGGTGTGAGCCTCTTAGACCACAGATTAAAGACACATAACAAAGTTCTACAACTGCGAATACGTAAGATATCTTATAGCTCATCTTTACGAAGTCCTAAATTGTCTGCGAAGAATCTTGCCCATCATGGCAGTTGTATCAAAGATGTTCAGCTTTCCTGCACTCACCCTCGCTGCAGCAGTAGAAGCTATCATAGCTATCAAGCTGTTTCCGGACTACTGGGGTACATCAAGCCACCTCGCTGCTGTCGGCATGATTCTATGTATCACCTACACCTTCGGTCTCATATTCTGGACGATACTTTACCCTAGACTTTTCAGCCCACTCCGCCGAATCCCAGGCCCAAAGGCAAGTTACTGCACACAATATCACTCCGCATTTTGAAAATGCAAGGGTTGTCTATGCTAACTTTCACTACATCGCAGGCTTTTGTAAGTGTAGCTCACAAGGCTCTCATCGTCAAAGGAAGGCCTTCTGGAGATCTTTTCTTAGACCTTGCGAAAGAATACCCGGGACAGGACTTGGTCTCTCTCAATGTCTTGCGTAATCAGATCGCAGTAATGAGTCCACGACTCATGTCAGACCTCCTTGTTCATAGATGCTACGACTTTGCGAAGCCGAAAAAGCTCAGCACGTTTCTCCGATATGTACTTGGCGATGGACTCATCATTGTGGAAGAGGATCAACACAAGTTCTTGCGAAAGAACACCATCCCAGCTTTCCACTATCGACACATTAAGGAGCTTTACCCCATGATGTGGAAAAAAGGGGAGATCTTGATTAAGACACTGAAGCAGGAGGTCGCAGTCACCGGATCAAATGTCATTGAGCTTAACGGCTGGGCGAGCAAGGTGACTCTTGATATTATTGGAATTACAGGCCTGGGTCGAAAGTTTGACACTGTTGAGAAGCAGGTAGACCCACTCGCAACCATCTACGAGGAACTTCTGGATCCCAACCGTGAGAAGCTTATCTTTGCTATGTTATGCTTCGCCATTGGTCGTTCCGTCGTCGGTGTGATTCCATGGAGGATGAATGATATTTTCAATCATTTAACAACTTCACTAGATACTATCTGTCGAACAATGATTCACGAGAAGAAGATTGCGATTGCTGAGAAGGGTGACAATCACTTTGATATTTTATCGCTTCTAATTAAGTCCGGCAACTTCTCTGACGAGGCTTTGAAGGATCAGCTCTTAACCTTCCTTGCTGCTGGGTAAAATTCTCGCCATGTTTCCGGATTTGTAAAATAACTGACAGCGTATTAGGCACGAGACGACCGCTTCTGCGCTGACTTGGTCATGTTACCTGCTGACCAAGCACCCCGAGATCCAAGATAAACTTCGCAAAGAAATCAGGAACGCCCTCCCTGAAGATGTCGAATCCATGCCTGTAGAAGAGCTTACAAGCACCCTCGAACAACTCCCTTATCTCAACGGTATCTTGAATGAAACCCTCCGGCTATACCCAACTGTCCCCCTCACCATGCGTCAAGCCCTCCGTGACACCCAGATCGGTAGCCAATTCATCCCCAAAGGCACCGAAATGATCATCTCGATCTGGTACATCAATCGCGCGCCTGAAGTTTGGGGACTTGATGCAGCTCAATTCAGACCCGAGAGGTGGATTGCTGAAAATGGCAAGCCGAACACTAATGGAGGGGCAAGTAGTAACTATGACTTTATGACATTCTTGCAGGGACCTAGGAGTTGTATTGGGCAGGGCTTTGCAAAGGCGGAGATAAGGTGTCTTTTAGCAGTGATGGTGAGGTCATTTGAGTGGGATTTGGCAATGGATGATAAGTTGGTGTTGCCGAGGGGTGTCATTACGATCAGGCCAGAAAATGGGATGTATTTGAAACTCAAACCACTTCTTAACGAGAATATCGAATAGGATTGGTTAAGGATAACGGTAGAATCTTCAAGATATTATTTAAATTGCACTTCAAGTCCTTTTCACTGAATTATGTTATTTGTTAGATTTCAGAAACATGCCTAGACAAGGCCTGCTTCAAGTCACGTTAGAGCATTGGATCCCCACAAGGGCTGTTCCAAATAGCCCTGGGAATCCTAGAGGATGTCTAGGTATTCTAGAGGGACTAAGTGTCCTCTGTAACTATTTTTTCTACTTTCTCTTTACATATATTATATTAAGCTATCTAACTTATCGGAATGAATTAGTTAATGCCTATCAAGACGTTAACCTATAAGGCTCTGTTTTTCCTCCTAGATGTTGCAACGTAGCTAAGAAGAGATCTATCTAAATAGGGTCTGAATGTCTAATATAAGGTATATAGGAGTGCTGAGACTAAAGGGTTGTTACCATCAGGTTCTACGACCCCCAGGCTAGAACCAGAAAGGTACAACCCCCATAACTAAGGGATTGTACTAGCTGAGCCCTTTAGTAAGAAGCAGATACATAGTTAGCTTTACTCTAACTATAGAACGCTAGGGAACATAAGGAGTAAAATTAACTTGTAGAATTATAAACTGAAATCTTAACTTTGCACATTACAAGCTAACCTAACTAATAATTATAATGCACAGAAATTTTATTGATTCCTTTTATAAAAGACATTAAAGAAAGGTTTTATTTTCTATCTTTACTTAAATTAATTTTATAAATATATCTACGAATTGCTTTTATCTTTTCATGAATTTTCATGTTAATAAGCGTTTAGCTTACTTTATTTCCCTATACCTACACTATTTCTTAGAACAGAGCTTAAAATTGTTCTACTTTGGACTAGTACTAGAAGTTCTTAGACTACTAAGATTAAGTAAAGTGTAAGATCTTAATAAGATAATACTAAAGATACTACTCTCTACACCTATAGGTCTTATATAAAAGGATCTGGAAAAACTAATTTAAAAGCTCTATTGCTTGCAACTGTAACGCTTATAAAGTCAGATCCTAGTTTACCCCTAAATTAACCAGCACAATTTTAAAAGCTACGTGTTTTTACCTAACCTAGATAGTAACCCTTAGGCAAGGGTTGTATCAGGTTACAAGCTACAGAACTATATAGAATAGTTTTTCTGCATCCTTTTCTATACGACCTATATGTAACAACGCAGGTTATAAGAGAGTGATCTGAATAGGGTCTAAAGTGTCTACTACTAGGCATATAGGAGTGCTAGGACTAGAAGGTAAACTAAAGATACTATTCTTTATACCTATAGGTCTTATATAAAAGGATATAGAAAAACTACTCTATAAAGTTACATAGACTGCCCTCCTTTTATATCTCTTCTTAGAGATACTATCTAAAGTAAGTATAAATTAGGTATCTATTAAACAAGTGTTAGTTAACTTAAGAGTAATAATAAGATATAATATTATAAATATTACACTACTCTTCTTCTATATAGCTAGAAAGTCTCTTTCTNTTATACCTATAGGTCTTATATAAAAGGATATAGAAAAACTACTCTATAAAGTTACATAGACTGCCCTCCTTTTATATCTCTTCTTAGAGATACTATCTAAAGTAAGTATAAATTAGGTATCTATTAAACAAGTGTTAGTTAACTTAAGAGTAATAATAAGATATAATATTATAAATATTACACTACTCTTCTTCTATATAGCTAGAAAGTCTCTTTCTGTAAAGTTATCTTTTATCTATATAAAAAAGAGATAGAAGAAAAGTTAGAATAAGGTTTAGATAGCATCTAGGTTTCTTTCTCTTATCTTTATAAAGCTTTTTTATCTAAAGTTTATATTACTTCTTTTCTTTCTTTCTTTATAGTGTAAGTCTTTATCTTATCTAATTATATCTTTTTTTATATTTAACTCTTATTTACATCTTACTATAGAGTAATTTTTTAATAATATTTAAACTTTTATTTTAAAAAAAAATATTTTTTATTATTACTTTAATAATTATCTCTTTTACTTTAAGACAGGTTCTTATATATTAAAGCTTCTCTCTTTAAAATCTAAATCTCTTTAGTAGTTAGGCTTAATATTTTTGTATATATCTTTTATTAAGCCTTTTTATTAGTATTTTGTTAATAAGTATAGTAAAACTATAACTATACTATAACTATAACTATAACTACAATTATAACTACAGCTACAACTACAGCAGCAGCAATAACAACACTAACAATAACACTAGCAGCACTAGCAGCACTAGCAGCACCAGCACTAGCACCAGCACTAGAACCTGCACCTGCACCTGCCCTCCCTGCCTCTATGCTAATCCCCCTCCCCCCTAGTGCCCTTTTAGTAGCCTTCTAGGTTATCTACATATAGTATGTACAAGCTGTTGCTTATAGGTAATTAGTTAAGTTTATATTTTATTTAGTAAAGTTAAAAAAATATACTTATTATATAAAGTAGAATAAGAAGTGTAATCTATTATATAACTATATCTCTTCTTACAGTCTTTAGTACTAATTTTTTAATAAGTACTATTATATATTAGACTTAAGTTTAGGTCCTTTTAGTAGGTCTTAAACTTATATAGTAACTCTGCCTATAGTAGTATTAATAATAAAGAAGAGATAAATATAATTTAAGAGCTTGCTATTAAAGCAGCTTATTAGCTTATAATATTTATATAAGTAGCTAACTCTTAATTTACTAGTATAACTATAGCAGAAGTTATACTTAAATATTATTAGTTAATAAAAAGAAAGGTTTAGTCCTACCAATTATTTATCGGATGTTTTTCGATGAAAACCCAGTGGCACGGCTCG